>JAOEJH020167516.1:0-21172 GCA_025448215.2 Palythoa grandis
TTAAAAGCCTTTTAAATGAAGTATCAAAATCATTTATTGGAACTGAACTTTAAAAATTGTAATAATTCTCAATATGTCCTTCAAATAAGTCAATATAATTATAGAGCCAGTTCTTTTAAACAGACTGGCAAATACTTTTTGAGTGATAAACACAATTTTTAGTTTATTTCCAATTGCAATTGCAATTGATTTAGGTTTTTGTATATTCAAACGAGATATATCAATCAGTGAGTATATTTTGAATTAAAAATGTTACCTACTAAGAATTTGATATAGGTTGCAGTTTGTTTGTTATAGAAACCTTGATGATGAAACACAGCTTGCCTTAGCTCTCTCGGCATCTATGGCTCCTCCTGCAGCACCCAAAGCTAAGAGTTCAAGGAAAGGAGGTAGAAAGAAAAAACAACAGTAAGTTTGATAAACTGTTAATTAGGATGTTGGATTAAAGAACTGAAAGCTACTACCCATATTTTAGTACAGTCAGCTGTCTGTCAGATTGTCCTGATCAGGACTGGCCATTGGAATCCATCTTACAGAGTTGAATTCACTGTATGAAAATTTGAGGAAATCTCTCACCAGGGTTTGCACAGATTCTTAAAGAAGTTGTGAAATGCTGATGTTAACAGTCCTTGAAAAGTACTTGTCGTGAATATTATTAATTTTCATAAAGTCCAATTGTCAGGCAGAACGATTGACAACAGTCCTTATGACTACACTGTATCCTATCCTAGATGATCTCACAATATGATCTACTGTCAAACCATTTACTATAAGTTTATTTTACATTTGTACATGTGTCTACTGCAGAGCACCAAAATAGATAGGAAAAATATTGGAGTGCCATCAAAGGTTTCTTTGTAGTCCAAATACGTTTTGGCCAGCCATCATAAATTTTTAATTAAGCAAAAAGTTAAAAATATGCAAGAAACAAGTACTAGTGAGTAATGGTTCTATGCCCCAAATTTTGCTGGCAGTTCAAATATTCTTTCTATTGCCAGCTTCCCAGTTTGACCTGTATTTTGGCATTTGACAATCCATTATGATTTGTTTCACACCCTAATTATGTTTGTTGTTTTTATGTGAAAAAGTTAGTAGCAGTTGAATGTCAGGGGGGTGGATTTAGGGGAGACACCCTGGTGTTCCCTGCCCCCTTCCTTTTTTGGCTGTACTATAATAATTATTTTTTTATTTTTTACTCAGTTATAAAGTGTATTGTCTTGTACCACAAAGTATATATATTTAATGTTTATTCTCAGAAGTCGAGGTGAATACCGGCAGAATATTTGCCGAGATGTGAAGCATCAAGGTGAATACTCTAAAAGCCACTATTCACTGAGACTGAAGAGAATAATTGTATTAGTATATACAAATGAGGTGACCTCAAGAAAAGTTCGACCATAACTCTTTGTTTATAATTTTAGTTTATCCCAAACTATGTTTAATATATGCAGGCGTGAAAAGTTGAGACTTGCTTGCATGCTGCAACTCATGCATGTAAATCGATATATGCTTATTTACTTGCTGTTCACACAAACAATCTCAGCCTAAATGGAGTTTTTAAAAACTCCTTTCAAAACATGTTTTTTTACTTTTTCAATCAGAAAATTACCAGAGAAAATTGAAAAACAACACTTTAATCAATGTTCACTTGAATTTGAAGTTGAAGGAACAATTTGTAAAACTGCTTCCCGAGATCATGCCATGTGCTTGCTGGCGGAAAAAGCGACATTTATAGATTTTCTTGAATGGAGACATTTTGCTGAAACTGTGATTTTGTGTTGACTTTGATATTTTTCATTACATCGTTCACTGCAAAAGTGAAGAAGAAGAACTTAATGGTGTTCTTGCTTTGAGAAACGTTCATTCAGTGGGGTCAAAGTTCACTTACAGTGAAAGCTAAACTTGTTTGTTTGTTTGCAACAATCACTGTATTTGTGAAGCTTCAGAAAATGACTTGTGGTGAATCAAATGTAATTTCTGGATCATAAAGGGGTCTTAATCGATTTGAAGAGTTATGGACTGATTTAATTAGTAGAAAAGACTTTTTGTTTGGCTCGTTCGCATTCCTAAAGTATCTGCTGATGGCGGCTCTGATCAAGGTAAGCGTTGCTTTTTTGTAAAACAGCTGTACTGTTTTGTAGCATGAATATAAATTTGTCAAGTTCCTTTTTTATGTCGTCACTTTAATATATTTGTTGCAAAAACCGGTATGAACAGAAAGTGAAAACTAATGTCTTACTTTTAGAAACAAACACTTGAAACAACTCGCATCACTTTGAAAAATTAATGTAAATAATTTAATTCATTTCATCCAAATTCTTAGAAATATCAAAACCAATTCCTTCAAATTAAGTTATTGTTATGTTTTGCCTTGCTTAACTTAAATCAAAACGTTTTGTTTTGTGGAATTGTATTGTTCTAAATTTGAAATAATGGGAATTTTCCACCGCCATTTTGACACAAACATTATCCCGAATGGATAGTGCTCATTATCCCGAGATAGCAAACCAATCAAATTACACCATCTAAGGAGGTTCCTGCATAGTATGTACTAAATAATTTTATATCTTGTTACGGTTGAAGGATCTAGTCACTGTAAGGCCAAGTGCTTTTCACTTTACTTGTCACATTGTTTGAATGAATTTTTACCTGGCAAAACATAATTACCATTACCTTATGGCCATCAATAACCAAGTTAAATTGTAAAGATTATTCATGCGCAAGTATGAACATGTTTTCTAGTAACCGCACAGACTGTTCATTGTAGGAAATACCATTATGGTCTAGGAAGGGTGAGTTTTTTCCCTCCCCCGTTTCTAAAAGTTCTGGATCTGCTCCTGAATATGTTGTTTATTTCTATGTCCTGCTTCTGCTGGTGGTGTAAGTCGGGATAGCTAGTTATTGGAATGCTAATGAAAACAAACAGACTGTTTTTGTTTGCAGGTCAGATGAGGTTCCAGCCCTTCTGCTCAGGAATGAAGAGAACGTGAAAAAAGTAATTGCTGACAGAGCAGCACAAGTCATTTTCCCTCAGGTAACTTGTCAAATACTAAAAGAGATGTGTTGCACTGACATTAATTATTAATTCCATGTTATTTTTCTAAAGTTAGTATACTTTTCTGGATTGAATAAATCAAGCACTAAAAAATTGGGTGAAGGGAATGAAGTCAAACTTCTCTTCTCAACCGTTCTGTCTTTGGCAATGCATTCTTCTCATGGATTACACTGCAAAGTCTTGCTATGAGTCCTGGCCTCCTTTAACCTGCTTGTTTGGGGTCCAGAAGGTTAGTCAAGGGGTCCCATATCCCTCTACTATTTTCTGGCCAGATTCTTAGTGGATCCATTTGCAATGGTACTATATTAAAATCTGTGGATAATCACAGATGTAAAATCTGGAGCTGGCCTTTTCCTGCTACCAGGTTGCTTAAGAAATGTAAAGACTAAATAAATTTAACATTGATACAAAGGGAGCAGTTGCCCATTCTCCCAAGCCAGTGGCTCCTGTTTAATCACTTGACGACTTAAAATCCCTCCTTAATGTAGCCAGGTTGATTTGTGTTTATTTAGCATCTCGTATTTCGTGTGTTTTTACACGGCCGGCAAGATTTTATGTATGAGTTTAGCTCATATAGCTTAGCCTCGGAAGTCATATAACTCGTGTATTGAGAGAGCAACAGGTGTGTAGTTGCTGAGTTATATTTCCGTTGTGTCATTTGCATTTAGTCTTTTTGATATTCAATATAGTTTCGCTTCTTTATAGTTTTGTATTTGTTTCATTGTCATTTTCTCAGAGTACACTATGTTATTGACAAGTGTAAACTTGCCAAGCCAGTTTGATGAGAATTTTTAAATGTGTGCTTCTACTTGGAAAATTGCATTCAGTTCTGCTCCGGGAGTTGTCGTCTTGAGTTGGTTGCATTGCGGCTCAATCCTGCATTTATTTTATTTTAGTTTAGTTTTTTTCTTTTATTTTTGAACATTTTCTCTCCTGTTTGCCCAGCCACATTAAAATCCCTTCCTTGCAGGGAGGCTGGCCAGAAGGCTTTTTACACCAGTGTGACTGGGAGGAAGAAGACTTGAACTCAGAACCTCTGGGTTACAAGTCAGTGGTTTAAACTGCTTGGCCAAACTGCCTCCCTTATTAGAAGTTAATGCTTGTTTCTAAATCTCAAACCACCCTTGACTGAAAGAACCTTTAATAGACTGTTCATTCTGATACCCTGCCGGATCAATTATCATGAATTTCACAACCAACAACAACATCTTAAGAAAATCATCTTAAAATGTACTTTAACCCAATTGTATTATAAGTGCTGTTTTAATGTCTATGTAGAAGGGATGCATTCCAAAATAAAAAAAAAATCATGTTTTGAGAAACATGATCCCTGCTTCTTGTGGGGCAATTTGCTTTCTTGTCATGCTTTTTGTGGCTTACTAGAAAACCACCTACCATATGCATGCATTCAGCATAATAATTGATCAGCTCAGCCCCAGTTTTGAAGCTATGTTTTTGTAGTAATTAATAATGATTATTGTATCTTTTTACAGTTGAAAATGCCAGGAGTGATTGCTCTAGTCTCCTGAGTGAGAGGCTTATGTTAAAAGTGCTTGACTTAATTGATTAAGATTATGATATAGGGTGCACAATCCAAATCTTACAGTAGTATTAATCTTACAATATTCAAGATGAAGTAACACGTATTAAGCTTTATACAGAGATCATAACGTTTGAAGTTACTGAGCATTAATTTTTATGTTGTCTCAGGAAGGTGAAGATGATGAGATTTCATGTACACCAGCTCTACCACCCAGTAAACTTGTGAAACAGGTCAATGACAATCTTATTACAAATGAGGCCAGTAAAGGGAAGGACAATGTTACTTTAAATGATAGAGAGCAACTCCAACTGGAGAACAAGGATGAGTTCAAAATGGCAGATGTGAATAACTGTGATGAAGTGTTTGGTGCTAGAAATGAGGGCAGTCTGAAGAATAAAGACACAGAATCCACTAGTGAAAAATCTGATGGAGTAATAAATGATGATGGCTCTTCTGATGAGGGTCAATTTTCACATTCAAACGTTTGGGGAGCAAGTTTCATCAGCAAGTCAGTTTTGAGCTTTCTCAATGATGATGATGATGATGATGATGTAGAAAAGTTTGAGCCAGCGCCTTCAAAG
Source organism: Palythoa grandis (assembly GCA_025448215.2). NCBI lineage: Eukaryota > Metazoa > Cnidaria > Anthozoa > Zoantharia > Sphenopidae > Palythoa > Palythoa grandis. The sequence goes on from JAOEJH020167516.1 coordinate 5,180, forward strand.
GTAATTCTCATCAGAATCTCAACTTTATAGCAGTATAAATGCAACAGATTTTTGACATGAGACTGACTATTTAAATACTTATATCTTTCAAAGCATAATATGTTTGGACATCTTATTAAAATCTCTTCATATACTTAATATAATATTGGGAGAACTTGTTACTTGTTTATAATCTTTTTCCCCTCTCTTTTTGTAAACAGCATCATGCACAGCTCTCAATTCTCATTTATTTATTGAGCGTGCAGTCTCTGCATTTTGATGGTATCTCACTCTCTCACACTGAAATGGGCATTTCTCATGCACTGGCACTTTTCTAACAGGTAACTCTACTTTTTAGCTTTCTGAAATCTCATGTTTGCAGCCTTGGATAAAACTGATGCTTCAAGGATGCAGTTTACCTAATAGCAACAAAAGCAACAACAACAACGTTTAACAAACAAAGAGCTGTAGAGGGCATCATTACAGTGTAGGAAGTTTTTGTTGGCTGTCAATAAACAATCATTTCTATTCAAAGCTTTGTTATTGAGCTTGAAAATTCAAAACACCATTAGTAACATTTAGTGTGGGATTGTGTCCAAATTTTACATAATTTTTGACAAATTTCTTGAATTGTTTGTATCCTGGTGCCCCAGATTAACTATCTCATTACATGAAATTTTCGTGTCACTTTAATTTTGCGAACTTCATGATTTTAAAAAAATCGCGAAATCAAAGTGACGTGAAAAAGGTGTCGCGAACATGACATGATGCAAAAATTAAGTCACACCCAGTATATCCATGATCATATTCATCATTAGAGTTTTGCTTGTTTGTGGCAATGTCTTTGTCCTCCTCATGACTACTTCTTTCTGTTTTCACTCCAGATAGATTTTCTATATGCATAAACTACTTTTAGACATTCATGAGAGTTGCTTATTGTTAATGTTGATGTATATTACCAATGTCCTGTTTTTAGTAGGAAGTGGTCCATGAACTCGTTTTACTTAATTCAATTAGAAAACATCTCCTTTAGAAGATTAAAAAAAAATAATGAAAATTAGAAGAAAAATACCAATGTTTAATTTAAAAATACGAAAATGAAAGTGACTAAATGTGTTTTCAGCTGAGTGTTCCAAGCTGTGTCCTGTGGTCGCTAACTGCTCTTCCAATAGAGGTCCCATCACTTAGCTTCTACGTGCCTGGTTTACTACCTCATTCAATGCCTTCAAGAGAAAAACAGAACTTGACACCAACTAAATCAGTTGTAGAGTCAACAAATACAAAGACTGCCTCTGAATTGAGTGAAGATTATCGTATTGAGATGGATGGCAACACAGAGAAAGCTGCCCCACCTAGAAAAGGATCCCGTGATACCATAGATGTCTGTCTTAATGAGAGACATTCTGTAGATCACCTCACAGCCTCACAAATGGCCAGTGTTGAGGTGCTGGCAGAGTTAGCTTGTGACGATAGCCCCAGTGATTTTACCATGGCAACTCAGAAACTTGGATTGGTGAAGAATGATGATAGTGAAATGTTCCCTTCAAGTGGATTTTGTGTACCATTTGTGCAGGAAGATAAGATATTGGAAGTAAGTATATTTCTTTTGATTAACTTTAGCTACTTTTGAATGCATTCTTGTATTTCTATTTCTTCAAATGTCTTAAACTAGATTTGAAGACAAAGAACATTTAACTAAAGAAAAAGCAAAGGCAAGACAAGTCCCAGTCATGTTAGGAAAAACAAGATACTACTCTACCTGCTGTTACATTCAACCAATTACACGCCACTCTCCATTAACAGTGCTTCTAAAATGTATGAGCAAGTGATGTTGCATCTTTGTTGGACTTGACGAGTCAATAAAACGGCGTTCTGGACATGCGGACTAACTTTTATGAAGTCTTTCTACGCTTAAATTGCAAAAAAAAAAACTGATTGGCATTTTTTTGCTGGTAGGATTGTCAACGCTGTACTGGTGGAATAGCACGATTGGTTCAAGATCTCCTAACCATGATAGACAATCCGCTGTTTAGTGATGTCACTATTGTGACAAAGGACAACAGGAAGATTCTTGGTCATAAAGTGATTCTTGCTGCAAGGTGCAAGGAGTTTAATGAGGTAGGGAAAGTATTTATATTCTCTCTCTTGTGTTAATCTTCTGTGAGAGAGCTTATTGTTTCTACTAGATAACTGACAAATGCATGTCAGACTGAGACTGCAAGCCGTGTTTAAAAAAGAGAATTTATTTCCAGGTTGTGCTTTCCCAGTTCAGCTGGGTTCTTAAATAAAAAGTAATAGCGTATATATTAGTCCCCGATGTCAAAAAGGACGAAAATTTAGAAAGGCATTGTTGCCTCCTACTCTTAGGAGAACAGTGCTCGGGTCTGGTGGTTATTTTTTTGCTGACAACAGACCTCAGTATTAATTTCAAGAAATGCTGTTTTTGATAAGACACCTAATGATACATCAAAATCCATTTCCCTTAATTGTATGTTTCCTTACAGCTACTAAACACCGAATGTACAAAGGATGAAGATGGCAAATGCTGTTTGTACCTAAAAGATATCACAGCAGAAGCTCTGCTCGTCATGCTGAAGTTTCTATACACTGGACTATGTGATGTTCCTTCGGATCTAAGAGATAGTGTTGAGTTAGTAGCTGAAAGGTTGGTTGAATGATTGGATACTTTAAGTTAGTAGAGTGAACGGGTTGTGGAAATAATGACTTTCTTTGTTATATTTTACAAAAGGCTTTGCAGCGTAAATAAGGAAGTGGCTGATAGACTCTTCAGATATTGTAAACTGTGACCAAGTACCCAGCATGTAAAAGCAGCGTTGCTCTCTTATTTTAAGTCTGCCAAGTTTCATAACCAGTTTACTCTAGACTAATATAGGGCTTCTTGTTTTGTCAGAAGTAACAAAATCAATCAAAGACAGTCGGTACCAAGCACACATAAAGTTGTATCGAGTATCTCCCTCCACCTATGCTGATTCAAATTTGCCTGTAAGGTCTGCTTCCTTCTATAATTAACACCTAATTTGTACCTCCTCTTCTCAGCTAACCGTCTTCATATGATGCGTTGGGGACTTCATTAAGTAAAGTATTCTAAACGTCAGTTCAGATGCTTGAGACATTTTTGCGGAGTAGTAACAAATATATTACCGTAACTACATGTCAAACCAAAGACAGGGTGAAGTGATTGGTTGATCACGCAGGTGCTGCAGATAGTTGTTTATGGTTAATAGCATGCATTTAGGTTGTTTTCTCATGTCATTCACAGTTTAGCTATACATTACATTGGCTGAATGAGATGTTTTCTTTTTGTTGTTTCTACCAAAGCACTGGAAATCTTGATCATCATGACCATGACCGCGACCGTGACCATAATCATCATTATTATCATTGTCACTGTCAATGTCATTGATATTTTTATTGTCAATGTCTAACATTAGCATTAGCAATATAAAATTCTTGAATAATTAGTAATGCTTCGTTTAAATTACTAGTGGTTGTGTTTATCTTCTCAGCTATTATAGCCATTGAATGTAAGAGAATTCAGAATTCAGAATTTAGGAATGGGAGGTGAATGTTTAGCGAATGAGCTGGTTATGACCTTTAAGTTTGATCCAAGATGTTTTTGTAACGGTTTGTTTGTAGAATATTTTTCTAAACCGTTGCACAAAGTTTAATGAAAGTCTTTTGTTAATTCACGTAGATTCCAGCTCATAGAATTGGTGAAAGCTTGCAGAATCAATGCACGTAAATCAGCTGGTACAAATCTTGACTTGGAAGAGCATCAAGAAATACCCCAAAGCACTGACTTAGACAGTTTAGTGAACAAAGTGCTTGATGTTACTGCTGAAGGCACCAATCAAACTTATCATAAGTTGGTTGATCACTTTAGCCAAGATGAACCCGGATTTGACGAGGATGACATTGAAGAGATCAGAATCTTCCAAACACAGACAGTGAGGCAAACTAAAGAAAAACACAGCGATGGCATAAAGGATGTTTTAGAAGTTATTGAGAGTAATAAATTGAAGCAGCCGGTAAATATAGGAAAAGGAGGACATACTGCAATTGGTAAATACGGGAATCTTGGACTGGAAACTGAAATGGTCCTAGTTAAAACCTCGGATTGGGCCACAAGCCAGTTGGATGTTTTAAATCATTCGGATAGCCAATCAGCTAGCACAGAAAACAGTAACAAAAGTAAAAACCGTTACAGTCATTTTCCATCTATTTTAATTGATAAAAGTAAAAATGACTGTTCTGATTCATATAGATTTTCTTCAGATCATAATAATTGTCATTTTCATGAAGAATCTGATATCTCAGATCATGAACCACAAAGTAGTTCTTCTGAACTCGATTTTAAGAAATTTGTACAATCTGAAATGGATGCGACAGAACTTAATGTTGAAGAGATGTCTTTCACAAATAATGCATCTCCAAACTTTTTAGAAGTATGCTCTAATCAACTTAGATTGGGATGTGAGAAATACCATTGTCGTAATGAACACGAAATTTTTCATCAAAGAGAATTGAGTTCCAACACATATGGCAGGAAAACATTGCCTCAGCTATTATGTGAAAATAGACATATAACTAGTGTTGAGAATGAAAATGGCGATTATTGCAAAATTGAAGAAACTGATAGAAGGAAAAATGTTGAACTTGAATCAGAAGTGACATCATGTGGTGATAATCAAGATGGTATAGATGAGTTCTATGATGACCAGGCATTTATTTACCAAGATCTCCCTAGTCCTCCAGCAGGTAGTGAAATGGATGAAAATGATGTTCACACAGTTTCTAACAAAGAAACTTCATTATGCCTTGCACAGGATGAGTCTATCTGCTTATTGTCTGGAGATGAAAAAGTCTTTGACCAGGTACAATTTCTTTAATTACATTTCTCTTGTATTTTTTCTATATTTTCTTTTCTAGTGAATTTCATCTCTGAGGCCTTGTATAAAGAAATGCAGCGACTGTTATTGTTCTAGGCCTAGCCACAAAGCTGTGCTGTTTTCAAAATGTTCCTTCAGCAATTCTACTAATTTATTGTACAACATTTATTCGCATTGGTTAGTCCTCCTAACCAAACATAAGCATTCCCTTTTAAGAAAATTTGTAGAGTTTGTGCTTTCTTGTTAGCAATCCAACTTGAATATGTTGAAATGCGTTCGAATCGCGAGAGAACATCTGTAACATCTCCATCTCCCTTAAATATAGGAAGATTAAAACTTCCTTAGGGGCCCATAGGGTCATTAACAGGAGCAACTTCCGCTGCCAACTGTTCTTCATTAACTGTCTTAGTAGAGTGAAAGAAATATTTGGTTGTCGCTAGCTTGTTTTCCTCAGAAGAAAAAATTTCTGAGTCCCTAACGGGAATCGAACCCATGACCCTCTGATTACCGGTCAGACGCTTTAACCACTGAACTACAGGAACTCACACGGGGAACGGGCCACTGGTTCTTGTAGATGTCACATTGGGTATATGTCCTGCTAACTGCTGCTCTTAATAGATTCAACTACTAAATTTCTTAATGTTTCTGGGTTCATAATTATAATTGTTTTGATCTTCGGAATCTGATAAATTTAAGTCGTTAAGTTACCAAGATCTGACAAAGAGCGGCTAGGAGATATTGAGATTGAGCTAGTTTTGTCACAAGACTCTTTGGATTTTCATTTATTTTATGACCTTGAACACAACTCACGTTGCAATATAAATTGGCGGTCTCTTTTTCAGCCCGTTTTCTTGGTAATCATGTGAGTGGCAGTTTGATTGAATGCTTTGACTATACCCGGAACTGAGATTTTTGTTTTTAACTGTGACTGAAGCGCAACAATGTGATACTGAAACCAAATAAACAAGTACTTAAGGACTGCAATTTGAAATGCGTAACAGTGATATAAATGACAAAAGAAATTGGTATCAGAGCAGAAGAAAAAAAAAGTTGCTTTAAAAAAATCACGAAACTAATATTAACAATAAACCGTCTTTACAACACCAAGCACAGTAGTTGGAATTAAACCAGGGAGCACTCGTTTCGATAGCTAAGCCACCACATAGAAACCAGTAAAAGTGCAATGAAACTTACAGTCGCCTGAAGGTTATGATCAGATCCTCACATGGGCATCAGTTCTGTTACGGGGGTTCTTTTCAAGAAGAGTGCTTATAACAGCGATTTTCAACCTGGTTTTTATTTGAGAATTGCTCACTCTGATCTAACATCTCATATCGAGTTTTACAATCCTCTATTTACAACATGACGATTGAAAGGATTTCGCAGAAATGTAATGGTCAGTGACTCGTGAAATATAACTCCACTAAAAGATTTTTCGACCTGTCCAATCACAGTTAGACAGCGCGCTAGAGTGCAGCTGATCTTCAACTGAGTATATAACTGAGAAGCGAGTTTTAATTGCAAAATAAGTATGCGTAGTATCTCTTCTAGTTCAGCTTTTTATTCTAATAGATGTTAGTGTGATTTGACAGTTCAGGCGTACAGTTGAGTTTGAAACTTATAAATGCCATTAACAAATCGTTGACCTCTAATTACTGGACTATTCCCGAAATTATCCAAAACCAAAAATCACTAATTGTTGATGGCACAGCCGTACAGCTCAAATTGAACGCTACATTGATTCATAAACTCAAAACTGAACAAATTGTATTTTCGTGTTGGATATTATAATCCATATAAATATTTTTAAAATGGTTTCGAATCTTCCCCTTACACTAGTAATTTATTTTTTGTTGTTGAAGCCCAGATCAAAGATGGAAACTCTTTTTACCATCAGACATCTAATGTTTTGTACTCTTGTTTGATCTTTAGCCTTTTGAGAAAGCAGAAGTTTGCATTGTACCAGAAACACCAGCTACTAGCAAGAAGCCATTATCTTCAAAACCTTCTCAGCATAATGCCAACATAACAGTACAAGGTCAGAGTTCCCCAGCACGATTTTCCACTGAATATGAAAATTATTTGAGTAGTGAAAACAGCGAAGATGGAGCATCACCAGATCTTATTTGTAGCGGGTCATCTCAGAATTCAGGAGATCAAGAAGCCAGTGATTTCCTTGCAAAACTAAAAAGTCGGTCTAACAAAGAACACATTAGGAGCAAGAAAAGAAAACGGGATTGCTCATCACCTAGATCAAGTCCGGCAAAGAAACGAGTAGTCAGAGGAATGCAAAGAGAAGGTTCTTTTTTCCTTCAAAACGAGAACAAAAAGACCTCTGGGGAAGAAGCTTCATCTTCACAACAAGAATGCGAGTTAGGCTCTCCAATGTTCGTTTCTAAGTCGAAGGATTACCTGGAACAGCCTAGGCTAATTTCTCACACCATTGCAGAAACAAAATTACTTGCATTACCTTCAAATACTTACGAACTAGGAAAGAAGGCGGTACCTTTTTTGTCATCTTCCAACGTTGAAGGACCAACATTAAACACGAATATATGTTCCACATCTGCTCCACTTAAGAATCAGTTTTCATCAATGAATTTGAGTTCGAAACTTGACGAAAGTGCTGTTTCCTTGATAACAGAGAAAGACATAGCAATTACGGACACAGGCAAGACGTTCTGTACCCCAAACATCTCTCACAGGACGTCATTAATGATGTCTCCCCCTGTACCCTCACCAGAATACTCATTCACACCAATGGATTTTTCACTGGGTTCCCCTGCATCACCAGAACTGCCTGTGAGCACCCCTGTTGGTAATACTTTGTCTCTTGAATCTCAAAAAAGAATTGAATTAGAGATATCTCCTAAAGAACAAAATTCACCAGAGCCCCTTGGGATATCCGTGGTAAAAGCTGTTGAATCTAACAGTTTTCATCACAGGAAAGTGTCACCAATTGCACCGCAAGTACAGGGCGAAAGTCCTCTTTCACCCTCCGTACCTCTGACTGATTACTCACAACTGTCAAAAGTTTGCGGAAAAAGGCCAACTATGGCAAAGTCACTCAGTTTCTTAAGATCAGAAGACAAGGGCTTTGTTTCAACTCTTGTTCATTCGTCAGGTGAAGAAAGTGATGGCAATGAAAATGATATTCAAATCAAATTCTCCCCAATTTTATGCTATCACCGCAATGCCTTGAGTAACCCGAATTCTGAAGAGAAAACTGGTATGAGAAATGCGGCCAAAGAAAGTAAAACGCGAGGCACAGAAATGGAAAGCAAACAGGATAAGACGAAAGAAGCGTCCAGTGAAAAGTTTAAGGTTGGGTTATTTCAAAGACTTAGAGCTAGTAGATATGGTCTTAACAAAGAGGTAGAATCTGATGATGATTGTGGTGTGGTGGAAAGTGATGATGATGGTTGCAAAGAAGATGATAATGATTTGGCTTTAAATTTACCAAGTGATAACAGTTTCTTTGTTGATAACGAGCTCGTTTATGAAGATGGCGGCTACACCTGTGATAATGAACTTGAAGGTTCACAAAATGAAGACAATGGACTCTTGATTGAAAATAATTGTGATAATGTTGATAAACAAGAGCAATCGCACAATGCAGATATTCTAGTGCGAGCAAATCCAACTTCTGATGGAAGAAACAACGACGATAGCACGAAAGCGAAAATACCAATTACCTCTCTTTACACACAGAAGTTAGATAAAAATCTAAGTCCAAAGAACACAGCTACACCTTTTAGACAACCGGCAAGACAAATAAGGCAGAAAGGCGCTGAGCAGACAAGGAGACAACTTGGAAGAGGAGCAGCAAGTGTTGTCAGCAAGAGACCCGTCACACCAATGGCAGATTATGACTGCATGAACACCCCAGAACTGAAGGTATTTTGATTGGATAGAAAAATCGCTCTACTAATATTTTGCAAAAAGGTTGAGGTTTTGTTCGAAAGCGATAATTTAGCTAATAATAAAGTGCCAAACAGGCACAAAATGCCGTGAAATATTTTGCTTCCTGAAAACATCTGATATTTTTAAATGATTTTCTTACCCAGTTTCTTATGGGACATTTTTGCTGCTCAATTACTAAGTTAAGATTTTTATTTATCGATAGCAATTTTTGGTTTGTATGTAACATGTTCCAGAGGGCTCTTAATGAAATCGTCCACTCCTTGTTGAATACAAACGCTAGTTTCTCAGTGTGGAATATTTTGAGGAAGTGCTCTAAAAACGATAAGTTTCTTAATAAGTGGGCAACGTCATTATATCAACGGTAATGATGATAAATGCTGTACAGTACATTGACAGTGCCGTTTCCTGTGCTGGTGCTGGTGCTGATTTTATTGCAATGATATTGGCAGTGACAGCGACATGGATACTAGTGCCAGCGTTAATGCAGTGCCAGTGATGGTGGTGTGCCAGTACCAATACTGATGCGAAGTGCCAGTACCGGTGCTGTGGTGGTACCAATACTAATGCCAAGTGCCAGTGCTGGTGCTGTGCTGGTGCCAGTACTGATGCCAAGTGCCACTGCCATTGCTATGCTAGTGCCAGTACTGATGCTGAGTTACAGTGCCAGTGCTGTGCTGGTATCAATACTAATGTCAAGTGCCAGTGCTGGTGCTGTGCTGGTACCAATACTAATGTCAAGTGCCAGTGCTGGTGCTGTGCTGGTGCCAGTACTGATGCCAAATGCCAGTACCGGTGCTATGCCAGTACCAATACTAAATTTACCTTTTGTAATATCTTTGTCGGTTGTTCATTTTGTTCGTTTGTTTATATGTTGTTAATGTTGTTATATTGTTTTGCTAGAACGAACTTCGAAACTATGGTGTCAGACAACTTCCAAAACAGAAAATGGTTGCAAAACTAAAGGAGATTTACCACTATACTCATCAAGGTAATGTTAGTTTATAAAGCTAGAGTAAATTCAATTTCGAGCCTAAGTGGCTTACAAACTATGAGAGACACTGACTTCCTTGAACGGAATGCTGGTGCATCCCGTACACCAATCCAAGCATAATCTCGTACCCACCTGTAGAGCTCTTACAACTGTCGAGAAAGTGTCTTGCTCAAAACTAATGCTGCTTCTGCTGTTGCTGCTACCACCACTACTACTACTACTACTACTACTACTACTACTACTACTACTACTACCACTACTACTACTACCACTACTACTGTTGCTGCTACTACTACTACTACTACTAAGTACTACTACTACTCCTGCTACCACCACCACCGCCACCACCACCACCACCACTACTACTACTACTACCACCATTACTTCTTCTACTATTACTTATTATTTATTATTTATTTCTATATACATATATACATTATACTTCGTTTTGTTTCAGTTTCACATAAATATAAATAGCTTTTGCAATATTTATAAAAAAACATGCAAATAAAGCTCATTATTACAATACATTACTATTACCACTTTTACTGTTGTTATTACTACCACTACTACTACCACTACTACTATTACATCCACTTCCTCTGCTACTGCTAATATTACTACTTCTTCTACTACTACTACTACTACTACTACTACTACTACTACTACTACTACTACTGCTACTGCTGCTACCACTACTACTGCTACGACTATCACTACTACTAGAACCACTAGTAGAACTAAGCGAATCTGAGGGTCTTACATTTAATATATTAACAAATGCCCTCAGTGGAACAAACGGACCACTGTACCTGATTCGCCAACCATTCTTTTCAAAAAGTGAGTGGGTTCGTATAAGTTGCCTTGGTGAAGGGTCGAGAGACTTGGTCTATAGTTTAACGTCCTTATCCTTAGAGCAAAAGGCAGCACCTTGTACTCATTTATTTTAGGACCCCGATTGAAGGTGTGACTAGAATTTGACCCGAACTTTCTACACAACACATAGTAGTTTGGCCTGGGTTCGCTCTCATCATCTTAGGGTTTTAACTTAGACAAGCCAAAGCCGGTGGAATAAAGACTCCTGAAAGATCTTTGACATCTGACACTGCTGATATCGACTTCTTTTCTTGCAAAACAGACAACAGCTGCCGCGAACTGACTTCTTTGGAAGCTTCCAAGACTTCATCCGTTTGTTCATTTTTTATCTTATCTTCGCATTCTTTTCTTTTTTAACCATTGTGCCACATAGTTTAGTAAATAGAGTTACTACATTTCAACCATTATTGTAATTCTTACACACTGTACTATGGCTTCTAACTATTGTTTATTGCATTCTCGATTCTCTCTCCAGAGCCAGAGATAGATGAGACTATATTTGATGGGCCTCCCCCGAGGGTCTCATTTCCAAAGGTTTCACGCGGCCCTAAGTCTCAAAGGGTTTCACATGACATCCAAAATAAGTTCCAGGATTCCTCTTCAGAATCCGAAGTCGAATGTGTGTCGGGCAGGAGTGGAACTGAGACAGGAACAGCTGGTAGTAACCAGGAAAGGTATATGGATTATCAATACCATTTGCATTATCATCATAATTGCAGTTATCATTGTCATCATCATTGTCGTCGTTCTCACTGTGGTTGTGGTTGTCATTGCCAGTTTTACTCTGTCATTATCGTTGTCTTTGTTACCATCATTGTCATTGTCATTGTCTTTCTCATTGTCATTGTCATTGTCATTGTCTTTCTCTGTCATTGTCATTGTCTTTCTCATTGTCATTGTCTTTCTCTGTCATTGTCATTGTCTTTCTCTGTCATTGTCATTGTCTTTCTCACTGTCATTGTCATTATCTTTCTCTGTCATTGTCATTGTCTTTCTCTGTCATTGTCGTTCTCTGTCATTGTCATTGTCTTTCTCACTGTCATTGTCGTTGTCTTTCTCTGTCATTGTCATTGTCTTTCTCTGTCATTGTCATTGTCTTTCTCTGTCATTGTCATTGTCTTTCTCACTGTCATTGTTATTGTCATTGTCTTTCTCACTGTCATTGTTATTGTCATTGTCTTTCTCTGTCATTGTCGTTCTCTGTCATTGTCATTGTCATTGTCTTTCTCACTGTCATTGTTATTGTCATTGTCGTTCTCTGTCATTGTCATTGTCTTTCTCTGTCATTGTCATTGTCATTGTCTTTCTCACTGTCATTGTTATTGTCATTGTCTTTCTCTGTCATTGTCGTTCTCTGTCATTGTCATTGTCTTTCTCACTGTCATTGTTATTGTCATTGTCTTTCTCTGTCATTGTCATTGTCTTTCTCTGTCATTGTCGTTGTCTTTCTCTGTTGTTATCAGTCTTTCTCACTGTCAATGTCAATGTCATTATCTTTGTCACTGTCATTGGCATTCTCTTTCTCACTGTCATTGTCACTGCCAGTGCCATTGCCACTGTCACCTTCACTGTCAATGTTACTATTACTGTCACTGTCTTTGCCGTCATCGTTGTTGTTGTAGTTGCTATCTTCGCTGCTCTTGTAGTTGTAGTTGTAGTCGAGTCAACTTTGGTGGAAAGAAAGTCACAAATGTTAAATGCTCTGCACTAAGAGACGGGGTTTGAAGCCGGGCTCTAATTACTTACCTGGCCATGCTCTGCGCTAAGAGACGGGGTTTGAAGCTGGGCTCAAAATTACTTACCTAGCCATGCTCTGCACTAAGAGACGGGGTTTGAAGCTGGGCTCTAAATTACTTACCTAGCCATGCTCTGCACTAGGAGACAGGGTTTGAAGCCGGGCTAAATTACTTACCTGGCCATGCTCTGCACTAAGAGACAGGGTTTGAAGCTGGGCTCTAATTATTTACCTAGCTATGCTCTGCACTAAGAGACGGAGTTTTAAGCCGGGCTCTAATTACTTACCAAGCCATGCTCTGATTTTGTAAATAAATCACTATTTATGGTCATCCAATCTGATATAAGCTAAGGAAAAGCAGACTAAAACTGCAGATCACAAGTTCATCAAACTTAGTTTAACCAGTTCTTTGGTTTCAGCGAAGACGAATCCGAAGAGTTTGGAGATGTTACCATGGAGATAGAAGACTCCACCGAAGAAGTAACGGCCTCTCAGCACGTAAATCGTTTAAAATCAATTTTAATCCATGACTGTAATTTGTTTAAAAGTTCATATTCAATCAGTTTTCGAACGCTCTTAGGCTCTTCTCTAATTCGCCAAGAATGCATCAATTGCACATCATTTTATTTTAATTTTGTAAAAAAATAAGTGCCATTAATTTATTCTAAAAAGATCAGAAGTTTTAACTGATGTAGGAAGAAAAAGAAAAGGGGTAAGATTAAATAAGGCGATAGAGTAAATAGTCACGTAATTGTAACCTATATTGCCTCCAAGCAGAAACAGTTGGACAAACTGGGTTGTTGATCCAGTTATGCAATGTGTGGAGCTGCAGTTGGTCAGCATTAGATTCCATCCACCAGAACCACGTCGGTCGAGAGACTGGGTTCGAGTACCACCTAAATTATAATCCGTTGCCGAAGTCCCGGGTATGGCGGGAGTTTTGAGCTCTAAAACTGCGTTTGACTTCGACCAAAAAATTTCGGATATTTTGGATATTTCAACCGTTACCCTAACCCACACACAAACACTTAAAATGTGTTTTATTAAGGCACTAAAATACTCACCAGCAAAATAACACACTAAACTTGTACATTCATTTGAAAAGAAAGCTAGGAATTACCACATTTTTCATCGGATCAAAACATGTTGAGTTGAGTGTTCACATAACATTTTTAAATTGGGAAAACTCGAACCCAGCCTCTCGAGCGAGGTAGTTCTAATGCTGACCCTGCGACAGCCCGCTGCCTTTGGTACGTCAACCCGTTCCCTGGCTGGCCGTTAAGCTTGGTTTTTATGAGCGACGTAAACGACAGGAGCGTAAGCGGAGTAGTTCTTATGTCAGTTACGTCACCGTGGAAACAAATCGCCTGGAAGACCAAACGTAAGAATTAAACACTTCTTCTTCCGTTTGCGCTTCGTAAGAATTAAACACTTCTTCTTCCGTTTACGCTTCGTAAGAATTAAACACTTCTTCTTCCGTTTGCGCTTCGTAAGAATGAAACACTTCTTCTTCCGTTTGCGCTTCGGGTTGTGTTTTGTTTTCACGAGGAACGGAAGCGACGGAAGCAGAAACGGAGACGGAAGAGAAAGGAAACCTTCCGCTCCTTTCGTCTCCGCTTCCGTCGTGCTTACGCTTATGTTAACCAGTTTTCACGGTGACGTAAAAACTCTAATGCTCCTCTTGCGCTTCCGTCGTTTACATGGCTCGTGAAAACCAAGCTTTACTTTTTACTATTCCGTTGGGGCCCCCTAGAAGCTCGTATTACCCTTTTATCGTTAAGCCCCATCCAAATGTATGCGTTTTATATTAAAACAGAAAGAAAACTTTGTATTTTGTATTTTGACGAGCCGTCATTTCAACACGTACACGTAGCAACGACACAAAAACGCTGTTACCCGTCTAATGGAACACGGGGGGCCAGCGAAATGTTGTCAACTGTCAGAAGATGTTATCGCTTTCAAATGTTTTCGTTTTCACCGTTCATTTGAACCGACGTTTTCAAGTATCTTGAGTCTGGAAAATATATTTGAATGTTTCTTTTTATTTAAACTAAAACGGTTTTAAGGTGTGAATGAGGGAAGAAATGTATCAAAGAAATCATTATTAATATTATTGTTATCATCATTTATCAGTAAAAGGTATAGCACAAAAAATCGAATACACATGCGCAGTAGACACTTATGTCGCCAAATCAAAATTACCGATAGAACTGAGTATTTTACATACAAGTGCCTCTGAAACTAGTTAAAAATCGAGGATAAAACTGAAAATTACCCGAATAGCATAGGTGATCGTAGAGGCCGAGAGCAAGTAATGGTTAATTTCACGACTGCTACTCTTTTCAAAGTTTCGTGTAATTGCGTCGTGAGTTCGAGTATCACAGTGCGCTGTTTTTTCCCCCGCTGGAAAGAATTCCCATACTGGGTAAATCGTCTTTTTCTTTCGCCTTTTTTACTTTTATTCTCAGCTTAAAAACTAAAAATTAACCATTAAGATAAGTTGAAGTTTTGAGACATTTTGGTTAATCCAAATAAAACAAAGCTCTAGTCGTCTTGAGTTCGGTTCCCGATTCGGTTAATTTATACCGATTCGATTTCTTTCCTTTCCTTTGGTTTATTAGCCCTTCTCTTCAACCTATTTTCTGTTGTTTAAGTTGAAAATACTTGAATCATAAAATTTCATTGAATCGATACCCGTAAACGTGCACTTTAAAACAAGAACCCGAAGTATCTTTATATCCACGAGTTGGCCTTGGCATCGCTTTGATTATTTGAACTAAACGGTTTTAACGTATGAATGAGGGGGTATGTGAGGCGACGCGCTCCTGCGGGCACGTATTGTGTTTTGGCGCCAAGTATTCCCACAGGTGGGTGGAGAGCAACGCGTGATTGGGTGATTGGTTGGTTGTGTTGGCGTGTCGTGTGGTGTGGTAACGCACATCACTGCACGTCACTGTGTCTTATTTTACCTTTGTTGTTTAAAGTTTTACAAGATCCAAAGTAAATCAGGGTTGCCACTGATCAAGGAAATGTCACGAGAATATTTTTTTCAGTGTCACGGAAAATTTTAGTTTTTGGTTAAAAGTCAGGAAAAATACTTTTGGTCAGGGAAAACTAACTTTCTGTGAAGTATTCCCTAAAAGAAAGACAATGATACCTAAAATTTTTAAAATAATATTTATTAGAAAAAGTGACGTATTAACGGATTTTTGGATTTGCACTTGCATTATAGTCAGTGAAAATTGGTGCTTAGCCAGGGAAAGGGTACGAAAACTAAGATAGGAAATGTCCAATTCAGCTTTGTTTCTTAGCCGTGTAAATCAGTTCAAATACCTATGAACTTCTTTTTCCAGGTGAATAATGCCAGTCTCCAAGAAAAGTTGCACGATTTTATAACGACCAACAAAGAACTATACCTACAGGTTTTGCAGTACAAGGTGAGAAATATCTACACGGTTCTAGAAACGCAAATCATATTCCATTAATTATTTTTTAATGACGTTAAGGGGGTCCACTACAATTGAAAATTCACAAAATAGAGGTTTTGAGGGAGAGTGGTAGGGTAACTTAAAACTATC
>JAOEJH020167517.1:0-14457 GCA_025448215.2 Palythoa grandis
GCCTTTTCCAAACTTTCTTTGCTGCCTTTTACATGTGAAATTGCACGCCTGTTTGATGAACTTGATCTGATCGGGGCTGTTGCACGCATGCGCGACTTCATCTCCGTTGTCATCCAGGTCATTAATTCTTGAAGTGTCGCTGATTTCTTTTCTCTCTCTATTTCTCTGGCCCATACTTTTCATCAGCACATATTTTCTGCTCTATGACTGATAACATGTGGCTGTTATCCACGTCTGCGGGGAGCCCAACTTCCTTCAAAATATTGTTGCTTCGCTTTACAAGATGAACCAGGTCTCAAAGCCGCGCATCTTCGCCGTCGTTTAGGGCTCTAAACTTCACTATTTCCTTTCTGTACCAATTCCTTTAATCAGTTCTAGTGGTTTTTCCTTTTGGCACGTGCGCAACAAAGTCACGGCGTCTCTCGTTGTGTACCTTGGTTCAATTGCGTGTTTAAAATCGGACTTAAAAATAGCATATTCACGCACGTCGCCGCTAAAGACCGGTTACTTCGGCTTTTGATGCTTGAATGTACATGCGTTGCTCTGATTTAACTGCGATTGATCTGTAACATTCGATGTGTCAGCGGGATGCTGACATATATAGTTCATGTCTGTTCAGATTTGAATGTCGGTACTTGCACTTTATCTGTCAACAGTAGCTGTTTTACCTTGCATTCCGATCATATTTTCGTCATGATGCCTCTTTGTCTCAAGCTGCCCGCTTACTGCATTGATTTCTAACTCATTATCAGTAAAGTTAAACGACTTTTCATGTACATTCTTTGCTTTTGATTGATCAATATGGGTCATATATAATTTCGCGTCCATCTCTAGTTTTAAAAATTGTTCCTGGCATTCCTGTAACTATTTTTCTTCTTCTTCAAACTGTTTATCTTCTATCAGTTGTGCGTAGCTATCATGTTTCGTCTCTAATACTTTGTATGTGCTTCGCAACTTACTTAAAGCTTGTCTTACCTCTTCTAAAGATCTCTCATTTGATACGTGATGAATCAGTATTTTTCCGGCCCTTGTGAATGCGGATTTGGCCGTTCGCCGTTCTGTTAAATTGGCATGCTTTAATCCTTGTGCGTCCATATGATCGACGTGGCGCTCTGTACTTGATCTTTTAACCACTCCTGGTCAATTCCAGTTCAAGCCTTTCTTCTTTTACTCAAAGAAATGGAATGAAATGTACCGACATATCATAGATTATTTCACCAGAAGTTGTATATTTTCAGGTTTTATTCGATCTGAAATAATAATATGCTCTTCTTACTCGTGTTCCTAAACTATGCGGTTCTTAATAAATTGTAAACAAAAAAAATTGCAGAATTGAAATAAAATCAAAACTTACTTCTGTGGCGACTCAATTCTGATCAAACAATTTCAATATTCCTGTTAATTCTAAAAGTTTCTTTTATGAAATTCCTGCTAGCGGTTCGCTCAACTGTTTTATCTCTGGTTTATAGACTGAAAAACTATTGCGGTGTTTAATTACAATACGCAAATAAAATTAGTTAAATAAAGATTAGTTATTAACGAAACACTATGACTGTGTGAACAAATAAATAAAGTACAGCAAATCATCAAAGTATGCAATCTAAACACAACTTTTATGCAAAGTAATTGTATATACCCACTTTAATGCTTTATTCTGCATTACTAGATTGATACAGGTTCTTTTATTGAAAAATTGTAGTGATCCGGACTTTTCAAATTCAGGCACGTGTTCTATAAGAGAGGGAAAGTCACGAGGAGAAATGTAGTCTTCCAAATCATTGCGAAACACCAAGTTATTCGTGACCAAGTTTATATTTTTAAAATAAAGGACCCATTTTACCAAAAAGCAACTTAATGGTTTCCCCTGAAAATCAATAAAAGCTTTACATACACTACAAAACTGCAAAACTCTATTCACCAGCTTCTGGATGTTCAACAGATGCCTCGGGAGTGTAAGGACCAGCCTTCACGTAGCCTCGCTTTTCGAGCTGGAAAACGAACCCGCCATCGCCAATCACAACTTCGTCTGCGTTGAGTCTTTCCAGAATTCCGCGTTTCTGCAAAGCAAGTCCTTATCAGAAAAATTTCCATCGAAATATGTTTAGTTTGGGAAGAATCTACTCACTGGCATGGTTATGCAGTTCCTTTCGCAGGGCAGTTACAAACCCTTCCCACAGCAAATACAAGTCCTTTGGGTTGGAAACCACGTTTTATGCACAAGCCATTTTCCGTCACGTTTGACCGGTTTCAAAAGGAGTCAACTTGTTATTGGTTGATCGAGCGATCAGTCCCAGGTAGGTCACTTGCAAACAGTCAGTTGAAAACAAGTCGTACCTGTTTGTACATTTCGCAACTGCGT
Source organism: Palythoa grandis (assembly GCA_025448215.2). Classification (NCBI taxonomy): domain Eukaryota; kingdom Metazoa; phylum Cnidaria; class Anthozoa; order Zoantharia; family Sphenopidae; genus Palythoa; species Palythoa grandis. Next base: position 2,360 of record JAOEJH020167517.1, read on the forward strand.
TGCACAATGTCAATTTACAGTAGTACATTTATCAGATGCGTTTTTAACAATTATTTGTTTCGAAATCTTTAGCAACATTGATTGCGTGATTGTTTAGAGGTTTTGGTCGCCGTACGACAGGCAGCGAAGTCATTAAGCCTTTAAGTTTAAGTTTAAGATCACTGTTAGGGAAGCCGCACATATTGATTTGTTCCACGAGAAACGTCAATCTGACATTTCTCTGGGGACCCACCCCCCTCAGAAACGTCAGACGATTTATCGATAGTTCTATTTGAAACAAACAATTTAGTATATGACCTTTATATTACAATACCAAATATCATCTCACTGATGCATATTAATCAATGAAACATTCACAATAAATGCACAGACTAACTCAGACTGTCCACGGACTCTCAAACTGCCGGCCTACAATGGTTAGCAGGTCTTTCAGTTAAATTGTTCAGATTTTATAACGACATATCTATAATTAGTTTTCAAATTGATTTATATTATCAATATCCATATAGGTTTTATTGGTGAATACTTTTCCGATTTGGTTGCGGCAAACGTGTTTATTTCAACAATAACAAGAAACAGCATCAAGTCTGCTTTCGCATAAATTCTTCATCATGCAAATCAACTGCATGTGGTAAAATGCTTCAACAAAACAATAAAACTAAGTTGTACCTAATGTGAGTACAGCCTGGCTTAATAATCGGATCAGCAAAATAAAATAAGCTGATGCTTTATATCGGAAATTTCGAGGTCAGCCACATAAAACACTCGATAACTGTTGTCTTTAAGGGCAGCAACAATAATATGTTGCTATAATGCACTATTTGTGGATAACATTTTACATTACATTTCTACATATCGCTTTTATTTCCAAATATCATTTGCCAAACTATCGATTTTTCCCACGTTTTTCCTCTGAGAAACGTCACGATCAAGAACCACCCCACCCCCCAAAACGTCAGATTGACGTTTCTCGTGGAAAAAATTGATATGTGTGGCTTCCCTTAGGTACCGGCAAAATCAAATCACAAATACAAATTTGCACGCGTTTCGAGTTTGAAGACTGAAAATTTTATTTATCAATTATCAATCGTGAACACTAAATTCACTAACTTATCTTTATTTCCGGCATGTCTGTGCATCTTTTGTCATTTTCTACAATTCTGCGGCAAGTTATGAACGGCTATTCGTGGATTAGAAGAAAACGATAACCAAAACACAGCATCACAGGAACTGCCGCTTTATTTCGAAGGCGAGTTAATGAGCTGTGAAGTCTGTGCCGCTGGAGAAAATTCCGACTTGAGCAATTTCCAAGAGTCGTGAACTCGTCAGGAAAACCCATACGATGGTGGCTCGAACGCCATAACGTTTTAAATCTTCTTCTCACTGCAGTAGCATTCCAGCTCGGAACATCTCTCTTCGAAACTGCTTGGTCATCCATACTGAATTAGGGTCGATCTGGAAAACTTTGGATTATATAGGATTTTAGGCAAGAATACAGTAAAATAACACAATTAAAAAGTACTGTGATAACTTATGAAACAAAAAAAAGTGATTCTTGACGACTGCTGTAAAAACGCGAAAGAGATAATTTAAGATTGAGAACGACAACACAACTTATTTCAATCGTTCCGGGCCTGAACAGATTTTAAAATTTCAAGTTTCCGGAGCATGCGCAGAACCGTGACTGGGCCCATTTAAGCAAAGGAAATATTCCTCGATGGTTATCTCAAGTAAGCACAGCAACTTTTGGGAGTCATTGAACAATGTGTTGTCGTTTAATTAATACTGAAGTTTTTGTTTATGAATTGCTAAGATCATATCTAATTGGGACAACTATTGAAACATATTAAAATATGAATATGTTTTTAAATTGAAATGTGCTTTGACCGAGCTTCAATCACACCGACAGACCTCATGAAGTTATTAAAACTGCTAACAGTGGCATGTTCTCTGTTCTTCTAAAATTTATCATTTCAGGTTTAAAATTTCTTTAATTAAAAGATTTTTTTAAACAAATGTTAAGTAGCAAAAAGTGATCCAGCCAAACGGCAAGCGTTTTAAAGTACGTAATTTTTTTTGCCATTGTTTTTTTTTTATTAGAAATTGGTAATAGCAATACTGAAATCCTATGCCTTGATGGAATTAAGATTGTACCGTAAACGTTCAAGAAAAGGCGATCAAAGACCACAAATAACTGAATCAGCCATAGAAATAAGATAGAGTTGTTTCCTGAAACTCGGTCACGAGGTGTTATACCGACACAATTGTTATCACATGAATCGGAAGTTCCGTGTACCGCTTTTGTTACGATTTAATGCTCCAGGCATTTCAGCGTGCACCAGCAGCCACGTCAAGTATAATTACTAGTTCCATTCAAAAGTATTTTTACGGAAGAGTTAATATTATACCAAACACTTGACAACGGGTTAATATTTGCTGTCCAGGTTGTTGTAATTAAAGGAAGTTTTTTTTCCTGCACTTAAAAGAGATCTACATAATAAAAGCCAATATTTGCATTCGCTGGTTATTATTTGGGTTTCTCGCATTCTTTGACTTGTAACGCCACAATTGGCTTACGAAAAAGAAATTTGCCAAAACGCGGAATTGTTCAATGGTTAGGAATAATTGCTATATGTTGGTATAAAATACAGTTAAACGATATAATAAAGTTTTCATAACGGAATACTTTTATATGCAATTCTTGATAGAAACAATTTTTTCCCAATACTGACGACAGCATTGCTTTATCTATATTCAGTTTGTAATCATTCTGTTAATCACGAGACGCAGATTCGGTAAACTGGAAAAATACATATGACATACAAACGACCAATCACCAATGAACTGCATCTACCAATCATATTCTTCGATTTTGATTACTGATAGTGAACTCTACAAAGAATTTAAGTGTCACTTGCATTTCTGCTCTAACGTTTCTTCATCCCTCCACAAAATTCCCTACTAAAAACAAAGAAACACTTAAAATACTTAGAACGTACTTTCCTTATAAATAATAATAATAATAATAATAATAACTTTAATAATAATAACTTTTTTAACTTTAATAATATTAACTCTTTTATTATAATAACTTTATTAGGCACAGTGTTCAAAAAACTGACCTCATTTGACGAGTTTGTTGAAAACTATTTGCCGCGTCCGTTATCGAGATCGCAACTCGCTTAAATTCTTGCATCACTAATAAATATTACTGAAAATAAAAACTTTCACCTCATTGTTTGTTGATTGTTCCATTTCAAGAGCGAATGTCCTGTTTGCTACATCATCGTCCGGATAAATTAACACGATGACATCATTAATACACTTTTATTTTTTAGTTCACGAATTCATTAAACTTGGCAGTATAAGTAGTTTAGCCATCAATATTGTCTTAATCATACATCAGTTTGCAATCGCTCCAGTTCGTGAAACAAAATTTTGTTTTTGTGCAACAGGATGAAAGAAAAGTACCGGAAAAACAAAAACAGAACCAAATCACCTCCAACTGATACGAATTCGGAATTTGAAGTTGGTAAGTGTGGTCAAAGTAACGTTAGCTTTACAGATATTTAAGTCTATATCATCTTTTGGTTGTTATGGTTTTTACTTCACCTGCAGAATTTCAGAAAAAATCTTATAGAATTTCTAATTGCCTTGCTGTCAATCTCTGTTTTGGAAACATATTTTAAAAAAAACGAACCTCAAATTGTACATAGCCTTTCCGTAATAAACAAGCTCAGCTTTGATTCCGTGCGTATATTCCGTCACCCAAAAGTCATCTATTAACGTTGATGGGAGAGAGGTTGTTACAGAGTGAAACGAGGGGATGATATCCGTTTGTTTCTTCTGAACTCGCAACAGGAGATCTAGAGTCAGGTTGGTTTAGTGGTCTCACTCCTGCATCCCACCTGTACGACCCGAGATCGAGTCCTCTAGTGAGCTCCTCACGTGGGCTTAGATCTGAATCCAAGGGTTTTGTCCTGGTACCCCGGTTTTCCTCCCTAAACCTCAGGAAATATTGACTTTCACGCTGAAATCCAAGCCGTCCGGGCAACTAAACGTTAGCCACTGGCTGGGAAGAAAAGACATCCACTTCCTTAATTCGTAAAAAAGACGTCAACTTATCTATTTATTTATTTATTCAGTTGTTTATCTATTTACAGGTGGATATTATATAGCAACCCACTCATACACCGCCATTACCCCGACGGAGCACAGTTTTGAGGCTGGTGCAGTGTTTCAGGTGGTGGAAAAACACAAAGAAGGATGGTGGAAAGCGCTGTAAGTGTGGACCATATATCTGTAAACACAATATAGCCATCTGTCTGATCTGAGATAATATCAGAGAGTATAGTCAGACAAATAAAAATATATAAACACACACAAATGCACACACGATTTGCTGTCCACTTGTTAGACGAGCGTGACCATTAACTGCTGACTTTTCGTAATTTGTTCATGAGCCAGATAGTGACTTTTGAGCCTAGGATGTTACTTGCAAATTCTTTCACAGACAAGGCGGAGACAAGATCTTTCGGTTCGGTTTTTTCGTTTCTTTGCAGTCAGAGTGGCTATCGTTAGGGCAAGTATCCGTTTTATTTCAAGTGCCTTTTTAGGCCAGATTGTTTTTTTTTTTCAGATTTTTCCAACGCTCTTCATTGTTCGACACCTTTCATCGTTGTCAAGAAATGCCTTGCCTTTGAAGCTAATGGTTTGTCGTCATGTATACGCAGATGATTGCTTGTGTCTGCGTTTGACAAACACACAGTTATATGCAGTAGATAGATACGATGCATATACAAGGCATAGACATATTGCACGGCAATGCATTCTATGGACTCATAGATACTGCGTGCAGAGAGGCACTAAAAGGCAGATGTAGGCGGAGTACAAATTCCTGATGCGTACAAACCAGTTAAATAATATGTGATTAGAACTTCATTTACAATATTGATCAGCTAGAATAAAGTGAACATTTCAGTTTAAGAAAATAAAACAGAACTTAGCTATATAGTATTGGGAGCATAAGTAAACCTCGGAAAAACTCGCAGTTTAGTCAAACTGAAGTTTGCTAAAAAAAAAAGGCTATAGAGAACTGATGAGATCTGAAAGAGACGAAACTGTTCTCGAGAACAAAGTCTATTTTATATATTTTAACTTATTCAATTCTTTTAACCTAACTTTTAGTGGTGTTTGTGTCTAAGTGTTTAACTCAACAATTATAGATTCTAAAATAATTTTTCTAGTGTCCACAGAAACAGATCCTGTGCGTCAAATACAAACCAAAACATTTATGGACACTTGTCTCTCGTTGCGCAAATTAATATCTTAGCGACTCGGTTTGATTATAATACTAAATGAACTGAACTGATGCAACCCACGCTAATTTAAAGTGTGGAAATAATTCTAACAAGGGTGATACAAAGGGTGCAATCAATGAAATATCGTCGTCTTCGAGCGTGTTAAACTTTTCAGTAACGGGCAAATGCATATCTTATTTTAGACTTATACTGTCTTGTATAGTTTTATAGTGACTTGAGTGAAAAAATATTCCGGCGCGCAGTTAAGAAGGTCAAAATGTATTTTGTTGACACGCTTTAAACATCAAACAATTTAGTGTGTTTAATGCAGTTTCTCAGCCTTAAATAAAGATGCTGATGATATTGTTAATTACAATTATCAAATTAAATTTTGGCGTCTTGTAGGTGCAATGATAACAAAGGGTTTGTGCACGAAAGTTTCTTGAAGAAGACAAAAAATGAAATCGGAAGCTCGCCACAATATGCAACTGGAAGTGCACAGCTATGCGATCGGATTTTTCCAACAGACAAATCATCCATGGAATCATCTCCAGAGATAACAAAACAAGTCCTGCCACGATGGAACGAGTTGAAAATTGAAAAAACCGAGGAAAATGCAGAAACATTGCAAACCACAGAAAAAACTTCTGCAAGGTACAAAGATATTTTGTGTAAATGTAAAAGTCACCTTTTTCTTTTAGTTTCTCTATGATTTCCTCGCAAGCGTTCAAGCCATTTATCCAAATCAGTCTTTTCCGGCAACAAGAAATGTCCCAATACGTTTTTTCCGGAGCATTAGTGCAAAAAAGAGAATGGAGTCGAGGGTTTAAGTCTCATTGCGGTCAGATTTTTCTCTTTCCCCTGCTATTGCCATATATTTTTGCTCTGAACGGATTTATTAATACATTTCCACAACACTTTGAATTATTGCTTTTCTTCAGGGCAAAAGCTATAATAACTGCGTGGGTCCAGTTTTAAAACAATTTTATATATGTGTTAAAGAAATATGAACACAGAACACAATAAAATTTTAAGCTAGAATAATTATGTATTGCATCTTTCAAAGAGTTTTCTTACAGGAATTTACTTCAATAACTTTTTTCATTCTAAAAATGGACTTTAGGTGGCGGCTATTTTTTCTGCAAGTAAATAACAAGAGGAAATTTCTTGCCAATAGTTCAAACGTTCAATTCCAATTTCAGTTTTGAATAAAGGGTTAAAGTGACATGATATTTTTGATTCAAGTACAGCTCTCGATTTATTTCCAAAATTAGAAAAATTGTGATTTAACAATTTCTATCTCTACCGTTGACAAGATAAAGTTGTTTGTGGTGCCAAGGTTATGAATGTTGATGGTGATATTGCATTCATAAAGCTCCTTGGTGAATTTGAAAACTGACGCATCTGGACAACAGAACCCCGATTTTTGAGTTCACGCAAGTTCATGCCTTAATGTGTTATTTCCGCAGCTGTGCCAGTTAATACTCTGCTTTTATCCAAGCCAGCGTTATATATATCTCCGTGATTGGATCCGTTTCTTTCAATTTCTTGTTTAAGAAATACATGTAAAGGGAAAAGATCCATCTCAATGATGAATTGCAAACTTTAAAAACATGACAATGTTTGTAAACATTCTAAGTTAGAGAGTTAGTACTCTTTTTTAAAAAAAATCTTCAGTGGTAAGCAGTTGAATAATAGTCAAATTATGGTTGATAAGTGTACTTCATTTTTTATGGATCAGTATAATAAATCCCGATGAGACTCTACGAATAACATAATAAATTTATCAATACACAATCATTGATTCATGCAATCAAACACGTTTCGACATTCAAAAGAATACAGACTGTGTAAAATCTTTGATGTATAAAAAGGTCGATTTACTTTACTTTAAGAATTTACTTTAACTTTAACTTCAATTCGTTTTTGAGTGTTTAAATATTGTTGTGAGCGCTAAAACATGAAAAAGAAAAAAAAGCTGGTATTATCTTATATATTTTTAGTAATGATGTCGCCTGTAAGGACAAAAGCTAGAAAACTCAATATCCGTTGTTTTGTCAAATAATTCCATCGTATTAGCACCCTTCGCGAATAGATTGCCATTGAAATGTTATCTACCTTCATATATGCAATTCGTTGTGAGTAAAACGATTAACTCTTAGGGAGGACAAGAAAAGATGGTCGATTTATCTTTATTGCTTAAAATTTTTGGCTGCCAGAGATCGTCTAGATTTCTAGAAAAAAAGTTTGAAATAATCAGTTTAAATATATTGTGTCTTCAACCAACGGACAATTCAATAACTGATGAAAAGGAAAATATTTGCTTTCATGCGTGAAAGAGATTAGACCAGCTCTTTTCATTATCAGGTTCAAGAAATGCCTCATACTTCGACAAAGATGTTGCACGAAATCTTTTGAAGTGTAGTCTAAAATCTTGTTTAGAGTCTTCTAAAAGTAGTTTCAAGCAAGTTGAAGACTTGAACCAAGAAAAATCTATGGCGATAATGAAGCACGTTGAATATGCTCTAGCGGAGGACTTTCTAGGTATCAATTTGTTGTTTTACGTCGAGTTAAAACTTTCTATTTCTTTGAAGGGGCTTTGTTTTTGTGGTATAAAGATGTATGTTTTTACTTAGAAACGTCTGGCCAGATTATAACGAGTAAGAAAAGCTGTTTTATGATTAATGCATTCCACGTAGAAAAGAAGCATAATTTACTTCTTAATGTTATATCAGTTTATACCATTTGTTAAAAAAATCTCAGTTAAAATTTTACAATAACTGAATGCTTCAAAATTAAATTTAATCAGAGCTGGATTTATTGCGGTTTAAAAGGTAAAGATATTATTTCAAGGTGTGCAATAATTTTTTTTCTCAAAATATCTTTATAAAACGTAAGACGTTAAAATTCACCTGAAGAAACTAAACATAAACTGTTTAAACAAGCTAAGATCCCAGAATTTTGTCTTTGCATTACGGAAAAAACCGTGATCGTTTATGACGTGATTGTTTCTTTATGATCACCTTGACCTTCTCAAACAATCCTTCAAATAAAGCCTGATGGGCGTGGCTACTGCTAAAAAATATTTGACAACTTATTGAGAGGGTCGGTCCCCCCACCATTCTTCAACCTAAGGCTTCTCTAAAAATAACAGAGTTGAACCTCGTTACATAATTACACAGTTTTAGAGCATCTTACCTTTTAGGCAGAAACAGAGGATCTTAAAACTGCTGTATATTTTTTACAAAAACAAACCATAAAATACACTGGCAGAGCAACAATAATGAACATTCTTCTCTCAGATAATTCAATGCTGGAAACAAATATAAAGTTTAAAAGGGATTTAAAGCCTACTTTGATCTGTGTAAGATTTTCGAATTCGTAAAGTTTGATATATGGCATTTGGCAAAAATGACATGCCTCACCTGCTTGACACGTTTTGATTCTTTGTTGTTCGACCTTCGAAACTTTTCTAAGAGAGAAAATTAAGCAGTAAAAGGTCTGTGATTCCACTAGCTGACCCGTATGTTCCTCTTGTCCTCAACTGTCTATCTAATGTTAACTGCTAATAAGAGAGATGATCCCAATATTTAATTTATTAATAATAACTTAAGTTGGAACGTTCTTCTGCGATTCAAAGGAGATCACCCAAAATGGATGAACAGTCAAGTATCGACGGAGAGGATCTTGCGGACAAAGCAACTTTGAACTCGAGACATAAAGTGCTTGCAGAGAATGGTTGGATACCTCAGGGTCTGGATGAGATGAATCCAAAATACAAAAACAAATTCCTGAAGGCAAACAGTGCAGAAAGAGTGAACAAAGCGCTATTAGAGACATCCTGGAAGCCGCAGGACTTGGACAACCTGAATTCGAAGTTCAAAGACAATATCATGAAGAAGAACGAAATAGTATACGAAGGAAAAAAGAACGAAAGCCCCATGAAACGATTCAAGAAAAAAATCACTCGTTCCCATCGCGAGAGGTCACAAAGTTTAACACAACTGTCAACCACTAATGGACTTAATCCCAAAAATGAGGAAACCAAAAAGAAGATTGAATCAAGGTAAACTGAACTGTGTTCTTCTTGTTACCTATATTACATTTGTATTCTGTTTATAATTGCTTTCTTAAAAAATCGATAAAAAAGCAATCTTCGAAAACTAAGATTGCTAATTTTCAATTTTGAAAAAGCCTTCTTTTTATAGACAGATAGTTGCAAAAAGGTATCGACTTACCAAAAAACTCAGACAAAATATTTGATTTAACATTTTAGGACGTATAAGTCCCTGAAAGTGAAACCTCCCAGGTGGAAATCGTATCCCTGAAGCATTTTTCTCTATATTAAACCCCAATTTCGTGGCACTTAGAACTAGGTTAGATAGCTTGTGAGGCGCCTGCCTAAAAGCTTAAAACTTTATGGTTAGTGTTACTGAGAAGAAAGGGGGGAGGGGTGTTGGGTAGAGAAAATGTAAGAATAATTTGGCAGCAAATTTCTTTGTCTAACCAGAATGGTTCTGCAATTCTTTTTGAGCTGCCATCCATTCTTTTTCCAGACAAGTTCCTTTCTCTCTACTCTCTTTCGCTCTTTACTCTGCAATTTTGTTTTGTTTGTTTCGGTCGTGTAATTTCTTTTCTGCCTTTTTGGGACTGTGCAAAATTTAGTTTTTTCAAGTTTTTTCACTCCTTCCCACCCTACCCCCCTTCCGAACGGATCAAATTCTTGCCCCTAATACTGTTTGTTTCCCTATTTTTCTTTAGTAACAACGAAACAAGCGAAGCTAAAGAGCTGGCTACGCGACTTGAATGTGATAGTAACGAGGGAGGTACTCGTATAGTAAGGCAGAAACTGAGAGATAGGTCGCGAACTGTGGCTACTACAAACACAGTCGAATTGGAAACCAAAGACAAGTTACAGACTGTTAATAAAGAAATTGCCAGCATCGACATGAAAAACATTAGTTCACGTCCAGAGTTGTCTATGGATGAAAAATCACAAAAGGTAAACGGCGTTTTGAAACAGATTGTTACGTTCTTTTTGTATTTAAGGTAATTAAAGGATAAAAGTCCAGTAAGGGAATTATGGGCTTATGGACTTAAAATATACGAGTTGTTAGAGCAAATGGAGTTAGATATGCAAACTTTTACAGTTAATTGCCTTGTGCGTGATATCGAGATTAGCGATAAGAAAGCATTAGTACCATTAGAATGGTGAGGTTAGGTGCAATGCCTGATAAAGACATGTTTGTGTGCCCTAAGACATAACTTTACTTTATGAAATTCAGGAAAAAAGGACTCCTAGTTTATTGTAATCTATCTTGAGTTTTTTATACTTCCAGAAACAAAATTCCAATCTCGATACTAAATCTATACTTTATTTTTAAATACTTAGCTAAAACAGGAGGATGTTAGTCCAATCTCGTTCTCGTCCAAATCGTCAAGGACGAACTCTTCAGATGAACCTGAAGCCAAACTCTTCTGCGCCAAATTCTCTTACGAGGCCTGTGAACGAGGCGAGATAAGCTTCTACCAGGGGGAAGTAATGGAGGTGATTCGGAAAGCGCAAAATGGCTGGTGGTTGGTGATCATAGGTCAACGTAAGGGTTGGGCTCCTTCAAATTTCCTGGTACCTATCTCATTATCCAGAAAGCCAAAAAATGATGTGTACATGCCTATAACAAGAAATATAGGTCAGCAATTGCAAACTTACTCGTCTGAAAGTGAACTGGACAGAATCGGACATCAAAGAAGATCTCAGTCGAGTGGTTCTTCCTCGAGCACGGGAAGCAATCCCCCCAAACTGCCCCTACCTGGTGCCAGCACTTTCATCTCAGAACAAAGTCACATGGTACCAAGCGAAGTCTTTAGAGATGACTCTCCAATAAATGTAATGAAAAATAGAAGTCCTAACAGATTTTCTCCTTCAAATATCGTTTCGCCAAAGTTGAAAGGAAATTATCCCCAGGAAATATTTTTTAATTCAGAACCTAGCCACAGAAAAAGTCCCAGATCCGTTGTTTCTGAAACCTCTGACGCATATTTAAGCAAAGGTGTAAGTCCATGCCCTAAGTCATCCAGCCTAACAAGGAGTCAAGAAATCCATCGACAACTGCCATTACTTCCAGCTGACACTTTGAACATCAAGGCCTGCGCAAAAGCAAGCAGATACCAGTGTGATCCTGAGTGCATAGCGTCTCACGCAAATGACGAACAAGAAATTTTAAATGTGACCAGTAAAGATGTGGTAGAGGTACTTTATCAGGACAGGCGCGGTTATTCCCTGGTGCGCATACCGTCCAGATATGGATGGATGCCCACACCTTGCATAAAGCGATTGGATTCCGCCAGTTAACTCTATTTGTGAATGAAATGACTTGAGATGGAAGGGAAATTTCGCCTTCTACTTAACCTTACTAGTGATGACATGATCATCCATTGACTGAAAACAATGAAATCCTGAATGTAAAAAGTTGATATTTGATTACACGAATTCTTTAAAAGTTTAAGTTTTAAAATATGACATAAAGTATTTTTGGTAGCAACGTTAACTTCATTGGGCTGAGCTTTCATATCTAATCAGATAGCATTATCTACATCTACTTAACAATTAGAATACGAGCTCGCAATTTCTGTTGCCTGATTCTTTCTATTGGCGATAGAAATTAAGAGCGAGTATTCTAATTGTTTTAGTAAAAATCTCTGAAGAAGAAACAAAAGAACAATACTTTTTTGATAAGTAATGTTTTAATTTTTTCAAAGTCAAACCGATGAATGTTGACGATATTCAATTTTCACAGG
>JAOEJH020168062.1:0-14455 GCA_025448215.2 Palythoa grandis
ATCTACGGAGTAAAGCATTGGCTAGAATATTTATCTACCGACGTGCTGACGTGGATTTAGGACGATTGAATGTCAAACGTGGAATTAATTTCACTTCGCGTGAAGATGAGTTTAAAATCGAGTCTCCTGCCTTTACTTACTTCTTACTGGAAGGAACTCCGACCCAAAAACTTTTGAGAAATTTCTCCAAATGCTAGAAAACAATGAACACAATGGAGGTAAAGAAACTTTATTTCTGCTATTTGTAGAAGAAATTTTTGACTTTTTTTTAAAAAAACATTTTCCCCATACAAAGTCTTATAATTGCTTCAAACTCTTACAGTACTAAACACGAATTTAGCTTGGGCTGCCTGTGTTTATCTATGTACAGTTTTTAAAAAAAATGGAACTATTCACTAAACTTGTTGCGTCCTATGTCTGTACAGTGTAGAAATTTTAGAGCTTCTTTTCACTGCAGTATAGTTCCGATTGCTAAGTTTAGAACTACACAGGTTTTGGCTGTTAAAATTTGAAATTGAGTGATCTTGGATTTTTTAAATTATGGCATGTTTTAATGTTTAAAACACTACCCAGCTGAAGTGGAATCTTTCATAAAATTTTCCCTTACGTTGAATTGCTTACCACAGCATTTGCTAACTAAGATGAGAAGTACATCTCATGTGGATGTAAAAAAAGCGAACAGCTCATTGCTATCTTCAGCAGTTATTTCTCTCGAGCAACAGAAATGTTTGTGCATTTGACTAAATCAGTCAATTTTTTAAAGTCACTGATTTTTTAAAAAATTCATTTCTCTGCAAGAGATTTGGGCTAAGGTAAAACTCTATCATTCATCCCAAAGAGCACCACATAAATATTAACATCAGTCTATTTTCATGGTTTTGCCTTTAATATGGGAGGACCTTTTTTTCTCAAGTGAACCCTTAAAAATGTAAACAAATGGGCCCCATTTGGTTGCTTAGGCAACAGTAAAATAAACAAACATTTTTCTGGCCTCTATTATGGACTATGTCCACTAAAATGATATTAAATTGCAAAATAAATACCACATGGAAGAATTAGATGTTTAGGTTAAGTCCCCCCTTAACACACTTTTTATTGTTCCAAGCCTCACTGTCAAGTGCTATCAGTTGGCTCAGATTAATTTGGTTTGTTTTCCTCGTTGGGAGATTCATTTGGCCCGTGCGTGGACCAACGAGCTCTATCAGGCTGATAGATAAGTGATATCGTCTGTGCATGTACATGACGTTTCTTTCAAGCGCATTTAACATTGTATCCCTTTGTGTTATCTGATAGACTGTGGAGCCAGTCCATTGTGGATCCCGGCATGACTGAGAGCATGAAAGCACTGAAAGACTCATGAAAGAACATTGTCTTCCCCTAGAAGCTTCACTGGAACGTTCATTGCCTTAATGATTGCTACCAGCAACAAATTGTTAAATAAAAGAACTCTTACTGACCTTGCATAATTGTATTAATATAACTGCCAACGAAAACGTGGTTTTAACTCACGCACAAATAAAGGGCAAGCGCTGCTGACCATATATACTACATGTTCACAAGTTAGTTTAGTCAAACGTTCCTTCTCCAAGATCAAGACTTTCCACACGAAAAAATTGCCCAGGATCGCTCGTCCACCATATTGTTTTAGAAGTATTTTTGAGCATTTTAAGAGGCATGTTGGTCTTTTTGCGTGGCCGAATGTCAAAGAAAAATAACATGGCAAGTCCAAACAATCCCGGTGTGGCGGAGATTTTCCCGAAATGCACAGAATATTTATACAGGGCGGGCCGGGTGACTGAAGATTTGAATAAACCTCTCTTTTGCCGAGCTCACGTGTGGGGTACACCGCAGTTCACCCTCCCATGTAGTACTATTCATGAAAACCTAAAAAAGTGATCAATGTCGTAATATTTTTTGAAAACTCACAAGGTGTCGTTCAAAATCACAACAGTAATCACAGTTTTCAATGGTAGACATTTTAGCACTTTCAAACTGCAGACCAAACAATTATGTCAATACAATATAGTCAATACTTCAACATCGGATTCGCGTTGGGTTAGTTTGAATGAACCAGACGTTTTTCAGTATGAAAAAAGTGAAATCTGCACAGGGCTTTAGGATATCAACTGCAATTCTACAAATTACAGAAAATGAAACTTCATGAAAAACTTGTGGGAGTTTATTCCGGATCGAAAATTGTAAGCACAATCTTACTGAACTTGATTATCGAAGCAATGCAATCTAGTGACGACATTAAATTTCCAGAAATTGAACATTCGTAAAAGTTTTAAGAACGACATGACTCAGCAAAAATTTACTGGTTCTTTACTAGGGTAATCACCAAATGCCACAAGGAGCCCGCAAAACTTCGAAACATTCTTTGAAACCAATCAACAGTCAGCCGATAAATTTTCCAACCAATTGTCATCGACTAGCTCTCATTCGTACTTTTGTATTTCTTTACGATGGAAAATAAATCGCGACCAATAATACCTCATGGTTCTGAACTTTCTGCTGTCTCGCGACTGTGTAGTGAAAGGTTGATTCCTGGTAAACATTTTAAACTAGATGTACACGGTCTATAGTATAGTGAGTATATATTAGATTTACTGTAAATTTCTTCACATTCTTAAATCTATTTCTATGTCTACTTGCAGTAGCCACAAGTGCTTAAAAAGCGCCTTTTATTAATTTACGACAATCACTAAGGAGGCAATTTACCTGAAGTTGACTTTTTGATGGCGTTTAGACATATTTGTGATGATTTCCGAGTCTAAAGTTTGAAATTTTTAAAATCCCACTATAGCATCACAGCTCAAATAAATCTTTCAGATTCTTCTGATGACATTCAATGGAGATAATTGGTTTGAAAGATTGGTATTTTTGAAGGAAATTTGAGTTTTAGGGAGTCTGAGTGAAGTCTGAAAATTTATTTTGGGGTTAATAAATAATACTTTTAAATGAACACCACTGAAAATGTCCATAAACAAAGGAGAGCTTTTGCTTGTTTAGGACGACGAGTTTGGAGTTTGTCCTCAACTTTCCCCCTTTCAGTTGTGGTTATTTTTTTCCCTTTTTGTGGCTACTGGCTTTCTTAAAGCCAGTAACGCACTATGTCATCGAGTGTCTGTCTGTCACTTTTCGGGAAGTGATCGGCTTACGAAGACAAATCGCCGAAAACAATACCTTATGACTCCGAGTCTTAATTTACTTCTGTTAATCGATTTTCTTGTTTAATATACGATATATTTCGTTTTTAAACTCAAATGTTGGTTGTATTTTTTCGAAATATTGGGATAGATTGAAAAAAAACACGTTTTAAAATGAAATCGCGTCTGCGAATTCTTTACGAACACATAGCGATAGACGGCCTGGTGGGAACCGCTGATCCATACTTTCGGTAAGTGAACAATGTTTTTCCCTTTTTGTTTTCATATAAGCAGACACAGCTTTTATCAACGGTTCCAGAATTTGTTTTGCAAGGAATCTTTCATGATTTTGGGCGATCGGTGAAAAGGCTTTGACTGGAACTAAAAAATAAGCATTTTGTATAAAGGGAGAAATTTGTTTAACAGCCATTATAATCACGATATTGTGATAGTTTCACCTTCAAGAAACCTAAAATATGACGACGTTTTACGATGTCGATCAATCAAGCGAATACAAGGAAGGTAATTGTTTATTATATTGATACTTTAAAAGTGCTCGTTGTATAAATTATTATCTATACCTCATTTCTATTACCAGTAACCACGTGTTCTCCAAGAGGACGTTTATTAAATCTCTCTTACAATATTATTCTTCTATACTATCCGCTAATTTCTTAGGTGAAGCACCCCCTTAAATGTGCCATTACGAAGTACTTAAAACATGAAAAAAATTATAATGCTTTATTCTAAATCCAGTGCTTTTTAACTAAGCTCTTTGTTTTACAAAGTGTCTTTATACGCCATTATTTCTTTCCGTTTCTTCACTATATTTACCTATCAAGATAGACTTTTATCTTTACCTAAGAACGTGAAACCTTAACAATATTGAAAAATAATTTGAAAATAAATTATCTTCTATATTTATAATTGCAAAACGTTTTGTCAAAATTCCCAGTCTTTCATCACAAACTAATACATTAATATTAAATTTGAACTCTGAAATTAGAGGTTTTATACAAAGCATTACTGGAAGCTCTGACAACGCACAAGCGCCCGAGACGTACTTGAAAAGACAAAATCAAGGTATTTCGCCGACTTGCAGTCTTTCCCATTCGTTTGGGAGTTAAGCTACGACAACGCTGACAATAAACAGAGAAAAATAGTCTTAATTACTAAATACAAGCACTACGTAACGAGATGAAATGCAAGGGGCTGTCCACCTGACCTTCAACGTCTTCAGAAATGTGTAGAAATTTTAAAACTCTATCCTGTGGATAAGATAAAGGTCGGTCTGGAAATTATTTCAATTCCCATAGTTTCAAGACTGTATTTTACTTTTTTCGCCCACAAATCTTTACACAGAAAAGATAAAAGTAATACAAATCGTATAAAACGCAGCTGGCTGGAAAAGATATTTTACCTTTTGCACTCACAAAACTTTACACGGAAGTGATAAAAGTAAAGTGAACCGTATAAAATCAAAAAGAACAACTGGAAAAAAGATTTAAATATTCTCAAACATAAGTTCTTTTGTCTACGTTACCTAAACTCTCCGAAATCAGTGTATCATAATAGTGAATTAATGGCGAAAGTTTCTATTCTCACGTTCTTCACTATGGGCCTGTTTACATGATGTAGGGCTAGCTCTACTAGTAGAGTTAGCCCTACCAACAGGGTTGAAAAGTAGCGTCAGTTTACATGGGGAAAGTCAGCCCTAGTAGTAGGGCCAGCCCTAGCGCGAGCGTTTACATGCACTAAACAAACAAAAAGCTGGCCCTACTACTAGAGCCAGCCCTAGCAAGCCGGTGGTATAGCCCTAGTACTAGGGTGCACCTACCTTGCATGTAAATGGAACGGCAAAACACAATAGACAAGGGGCACACTACTAGCAGTAGGGCTATCTTTCTCCATGTAAACAGGCCCTATCTTTTCCAAACAAAAACTTAATGCCACAGAAAATGGCTGAAATAACTTTGCGTTGTTTACATCCTTCAGTTTAGTCATCAGAGCGCAGAATATCTCTGCGTGACTGATTACGTCATGACAAACAAAATCGAGTAGCGTTTAATGCAGTTCTTTGAATCGACCATATTATTTGCAATCTAAGAAGAAAATCGCTTCTTATAATTACAAGATCGCTTCTTTCTGTTTGTCTGTGTCACGTAGTGGTAAATATCTCTATTTTTAGAATAGTCACGCAGCCCTATTTAGGCGGACATTAACAGCCATATACTTACAAACCAGGCCAACCTTAAAAAAATAAAAAAAAGTCCCCAAAAACTAGCCAGATCTCACATGAACAAAAAAAAGAAACTAGCCCGACCTCGCAATAACAAAAACTGCTAGAATATTCCAACATGGCCTAACACTGCTAAACTTAGGAAAAGGATAAAAAAAAAAAAAACAGAAAAGAATGAAGCTCATGGGTCTATCTAACACCCCCTCCCCTGGATAAACCACAAATTGGCGCATTACGAAAAGTGGTTACATAATGATTTTTGCAGTTCAACGTTCTGACACTTAATGATACTTAACTGTAGCCTTGAATGTACGGATCTGCATCGGGCGAAGTTCAACAGTGAAATTGGGTCCCACGTAAGATTGGTTTCTCTTCTTTAAGTTGCGTCTTTGTTCCCGTTTTTCATTTCCTCTTTTGATGTTCCAGTGGAGAGGTTTTTTGTCTTTTAGCAGCTGATTTGCTGACAAGTTCGTCTCGGTCAACGTGACAATGTCGAATTCCTTAAACAGCCCCTCAAGAGACACTGTAACTGGCTGTGATAGCTTTGCGTCTTCGTGCATCTCGAACTGGTGCTCCAGCCGCATCAAGATTTGTTCATTCCTGGTCTCAAGTGTAAGGAGATGCACATTAACGGGGAGTTCGCGAGTCAAACCACTTCGTACTGACTGATACTTGCTCAACCACTGTTCCACTGTAAAAGGGTTTTGGCTAAATGCGGGAATTGGTGATAAAAACATTTCTTCTCCCAAAACCCGATGCAGTGCTGCTGAGTTTGACGGAGGGGCTAGTACGACATTGAGCTTACCTCTCACAACCAACCCTTTACCACTGACCCCAGGCTCATTGAGGGGTTCTCCGACTCCTCGTTTATCATCCACTAAAAGACGTCTGTGGAGCATGATCTCTAAAGATCCATCCTTCAAACTTGAGCCTCCAAGCGATCTGTCTGTCAAGATGGTCATCTGCCTCTTACTGTCTTTGATATAAATGCGGCTGTTGATTGGGTAGTAATTGCCCGCCACAGGTTCCGTGACGTCGAGTTTCCAGGTCGGTCTGTAGTTACGTTTACGTTTCTGCATTTCACGGCCGTTCGCATCAGTGTAGAATAAACTGCTAGATTTGATGTCAGTGTCGAATCTGGTTATGATCTCTTTTCCAAAATTGTCCTTTACTGGGATAGGGCCAATAGTATATTCAAACTCAGCATGCCTTTGGCCAGTATAGAGGCGCACAACCTGACTCACAAATGCTGAGAACACTTGTCTAACTTCTTGCACTAATGGACCAACGAATATGCTAATCTTGGCCTTGCTTTCGGGAGAAACAGCAAATGCTTTACTACTGTTGGGACGGAAGATATATGCGCCAGAAGCTTGACCACTTTCCTCATTTCCTTCGCTAGCATTATACCACAAGAATTTTTGGTCGACTTTTGTTGTTAGTTTGCTAACTAGGTCTGTCATACTAACAAGACGGCCCGTATCTCTTGAAAACTGAAGTCTAACAAATTCATTCTTAATAACGACATCATTTTCTGATGATTCACGAACAAATGACTTATGAGATCTGAACAAATACCCAGGTTGATTCTGCTTGGTGAAGTTTACAAAGTATGTGGCAAATCCCAGGGGAGGAACTTTAACTTCAAAAAACACTTTGTAACTAGAATTGCTCTCTTTATCATGAAGCCTTTTTGTTTCTGTTGTCAAAGGGAACACCTGGCTTTTAACTGGTGCCCCCGATGGACCAAACACCACAGCATAACTTGATTTAACTGGGATTTCGACAAAGGAAATGACAGTGCGCCCTATTGGATTGTAGACAGTAACAGTAAATGAGTTGCTTTGTTCGGTGGCTGGACAGCTGCTGATGTTTAAGTAGTTACACAAGATCATACTTGGGGGTTTAGTTCCAGATCTTTTGACGGTAAACTTTCCAAGGACGTTCCCAACTAGGGCCTGTGAAAAGAACACATAACACGAATAGCTTGCAATATCTAAATGGTGGTATTAAATATCTTACACTTGAAGAGCTATGAGATTGTTATCATATCAAAATTATCATCATCACCATCACCATCATCATAATCATTACCATCATCATCATCACCAACATCATCATCGCCATCACTGTGGTAATGATTATCACCATGATCATCATCATCGACATCATCCTTATAACTAACATTGTACATAGAGTTGTTCAGATTTCAAGGTACAATTATTCAATAACAAAACAAACACCATGTTCAAAGTTTTAAAATTGACTGAATCATTGTTAATTTTGCAATGCTATTATCTTGGAATTTGGAGATTCTAATCTTGTTTGCCTTAAAAAAGTTACCCAATATCAAAACATTCTGTTTTTCAGTAACTATTTTACTAAATTTTGGCACGGTCGAAATTAAAAGTTTTGCAACTTTCTGAAAGGATGCATTATCAAGGTTTTAAACTCTACAATGTCACTGCTTGGACATGGGTGGTTCAAGCCTTGCTGGCCATCAGAAAAAAATGTTACTCAATTTTAAACATTCTGGGTTTTTACTAACTCTTAGAACTATTTTACAAACACTGGCACCAAGTTTACAGCAGTGCTTATAAAACCGTGAACGCTTAAAATATGTCTGGAATGTTAATTGTGTTGTAACCAATCACAGGCGAGATCTTCATGCCACAGAAACCACAGCCAACGGTTTCCTAAAGGTCACGGAACAAATTATTTTCGTTTTTGTTTCAGCATTCAATCTTTTTACAAGTAAATAATTGCTTTTCCTTTCTATTTGCTTACAGTATAGAATACAGGTTTGAGAGATTTCGAATTTTACAAAGCAAAATTATATTTTGGAAGGAATAGCGAAAATTGGGCTATTTACTTTGCGCCATATATGTTGATTTCGTCGGCGGTCTTTCTTGCGATCAAGGAACTTCTGACAGCACAGTAGTTCAAATGTTCAATCGTTGGTCCATATAAATCCAATCGCCTTGTTCCACAAAAAATATTAGCAGGGATTCTGCTATCAGAAACAAAAACATCCATGATTTTGTACTTTTGTCATCATGTGATTTTACAACACAATTAACATTCCAGACATATTTTAAGTGTTCACGGTTTTATAAGCACCGCTGTAAAGGTTTGTATCTTTGTCTTGAACGAATTCTATTGCCATTTTAGCAGATTTGCATGGTCTTAGAATATTTCTCATCTCTTTGGGGCTCTCAAACAATAAACCACAAAAATATTCAATAAAGACAAACCTGGCACTTGGTGCCACCAATAGCAAGTCGTTTTGCATAGTCATAAGCTACATGTTGTTTCTCTGTGCCAGTGACAGCATCGTGATGCTGAGCAACAGCCATTGCTCGTCTCAGTGAATCTGATGTGACATTCTTTCCAAGAGGGCTTCCAAGAACCTCAAGTTGCTTACAAACCTTTGGTAAAGAACAATTTTGTGATAAACCAAGTTCCACATAACTTATGGGTCAATAGGTGTTTAATAACAATACCACTAATATAGAATTTTAATGATTTTAACAGTCACATTTAAACCTTTCAGCCTTTTATCTATTTTATATATTAGTAGATATCTAATCACTATCTATTACAAATGCTGTAATCTGATTGGCTACCATACTTGCTAACTATGACATGATAGATCGTATAGTGAGATTGCCCACGTTAGTGTAGTCCTGAGAAGGACTGTTAAGTAGGTGGTCATGACTGATGTTTCGACAACCTGTGTGCAGATCATCTTTAAAGTAAAGTGAGGAATAATATTCCAGTCACATCTAAATTAGCCATTCAGAACACACAAATCCACCAATTTAACTTCAAATTCACAAACTCACAGTACTAACTAACTGTATGTAAGACTTACATTAACCTTTGCAAATCCTAAAATTTCACAGAGGCACTGACTGCTTTTTTGGCCGAGACACAAATGAGTTGCAAAGTTTTGCAGCCAAACCTATATTGAACTAAAGAAGAAACAATTCAGGTTACCAACCTGAAGCAGATTATTACTACTCCTGACATAACCCTTGAGTGCAGGCCTACTGGTGAAGTAACCAGTCCAGTAACAGTGTGGGCAGTCAGCATAGGGAAAGAAATCGTCAGTTTTCAGTTCCCAGGTAAGGTTGGCTTTATGAAGTGCATCAAGGTAAATGGAAGGTGTTGAGTAAAAGGCATTCACACGGCCATCCTGAAATAAATGAAACACCACAAGCTAAACATGTATTATTCATAAGAAACCATTGATTTATAAGGCATATTGTGCCGTCATGGTTAACTTTAGTTTGTACAGTAACTTCAAAATTAGATTACAACTATTATACTGTTTTTATGTTTTTAGCTCATTCATGTGCAGAGCACAAGAACAAGGTATTGTGAGAGACCAGAAACTGTGGAAAGAAATTGAAGTTTTAGTGTGTAGACAGAAGTTGAAGTTTCATTGCGCAGAAGGACCCCTCTCCTCTTTTATAGTGAAAATTTGAAACTTCAGTGAAGGTAAAATTTGCACTAATTTACAAAGGAACGAAATGTTTGCCTGGTATAAGCTAATAGGATTTAATAAACATCAAACCACAATTTGAAACTATATTGAGTCACAATTTCCAATCTTATTCTATTATCAAAGATTCATGTAATTTGCAGATTTTTCATTCCTGTCGGTAAAAAAGGTTAACTTCATATTTCATAATCAAAAGGTCTAAATAGCAGCTAAGGTACTATGAATTTTAAAGAAATAACAATACTTTTCATGTTTTTACAATCATTGACATGCTTTGGCAGAAAATGCAGCCATCATCAGAATGACATCATATATCACATATTTTCAAACATCTTAGATGAAGCTAGAACTAAGTTTAGCGTCAAGATCAAAGAAGCAATTTACATAAACTGAATCAAGCCTTCACTAGATGATATAGTATATTGACTGCACCAATTTAAACCTTTGTCACTAATCCTTTGTTAATTATGCTAATTAATATCTGTATTTATTTATTCTATTGTGATAAACCACTTATATACAGCAATTGTATGATCAGTCTACATTATCATTCTAATGATGGCAGTAGATTCTGATAAAACATGTCAATGAATGTACAAAACATGAAAAATGTAGTTATCTCTTTAAAATATTTCTTTATATTGTTACTATTAACTGTTTATTTAAACATAAAAAGCATATTAATCATTCACAGAGCAGGTGGCTTGTGTTTAGTCACTAATGACTATGCAAAACTTCAGGTAAAGTAAACTTTTTTTCCTTAGTTCGTCACAGTTAAATAAACAGGGATACTTAAGTCAACTTAGCTTAACAAACTACTGAAGATGTGTTTACACACAATAGTTAGATCACGTTTCTACTGCATGATTCTTAAAATTAAAATGCAAGATGAACAGAAAAGTTTTAGCTATTATTGCCATTAATTTCATCCTTGCATTAAATTTGCAGCAAGGGCAGTTTCTCACTCAAACATTTTTGCTGGTGAGACAGCAGTTATACTCTGATTTCGAGCTCATATGGTGATTGTCAACGAGATAAAAATTCATCTGGATCAATGATTCTCAATTCTCTAGATCTGAGTTTGAATACATTTAGAACAAGAAACCAAGACACTTCTAATTCAGATTGTGATACAGTGAACTCTCTCTAAGTGGACACCCATCTAAGCTGGACACCTCTCTAAGCCAGACAATGAATTTGGTCCCTGCATGCCGTTTTCACTTGTTTTCCTATAAATAAACTCTCTCTAAGGCGGCCACCTCTCTAAAGTGGAAAATAAATTTGGTCCCGCGAGTGTCCACTTTAGAGAGAGTTCACTGTATATCCAAATAGATGCACATCTTGTTTTAATGTGAAATGCAGAAATGAGCACGAAATCATAAGTTGACAGATGTTGTTTATTTTGGGTGATAAGAATTGCTAAGTAAGTCTTTTTTTCACTTCAACTTGCTAATATTAATGGAGAATTAAGAATATTTTTTACATTCTTACTTATAGGGTTACACAAACATTTTTGACTGTTGCTAAGTTTTACTTACGGGTCTAGTGTAAAGATGGCTATTATTCATACAAGTACAGTACTGTATTGTATTATTATTGTATTACTGCTGTATCGTAAGCACTGCTATCACAAAGAGCCTTTTTAACACCTCTCATGATATGCATACAGACCCTCTCACCTCATTCACATATTTGATAAGTTTATCCAAGTTCTTATACCATAGATTGGCATTTTCATAATTAAAATCAGAACCCATTGTAAACATGATGTGTGGTGTGCGATAGTGTTTCGCTTGGTCAACAGCTGCAGAAATGAACCTGGTCACTCGCTCTTTCACGTTCACATCGAACAAACGAGGATCATCTTGAATGGGGGCATCATGACAAGACTGATCGAAACAAAACCCTGGTGGTGGATTATAATGATAATATAACACGCCTGTAAAAATGTCAGAATCTTTTCCAAGATTCTTGCTTCCTCTCCAAACCATTTCCATTCTTTGTTTTTCAGCTCGTAAATCTTTATCAGCGTAATCGATTCGTGCAAAGAAAAACCCTTCAAACGACATCTGTGAGAACAGCGACGCTTGCTCGGCCGAGTGACCAAATGGATCAATGTGCCATGCTACTCTGGGTCTTGCATTTGGACCGAAATTATCCTCGATAAACTTGAGTCCCAACGTCATCTGATCAATGATGGCATTATAGTGTGTGCAAGCCTCGTCATTCATACTCCATCCTCCGTTGATGAACTCCAAGCGACCTTCTTTCACAAGGCTCTTTACTAATGCTTGCATATGAGGGGTTTGTTGATTCCACCATCTTTCAAAAAATGCGATTTCTACATAAATAAACTTTTTTTTTGGATCACCGGCAAGTGCTGGTATTACGGAATCTAAAATATACTGAACTCCGGCGTGTTGGATTGAGTTGTCGGCACCGTAGAAATACTCGTCCACGGTCTTTAACCATCCGACATCATCGTGAGTGTGTGGTACTAAGTGGATTTGTAACTTAGCACTGTGTATTTCACTTGTAAAACTTAAAGAACCTAACAAAACCAACATATAAATATAGCACCTTCCTTTCAACTTTGTCGCCATATTGATTTGCTGTCACGAATCGGTCACGAGATTCTAGTCTCGCGACCAATTTCGTTCCCAGAGCACCACTTCTTTTTGGCCAAAAGGAACGCGAGCTCTGGGAACGAGATTGGCACAATTGGCAAAATTTGCTCCTAAACTGAAAGTTTAGTTTGATCGACGACAGGTTTGAATGTTATTATATGGGGTAAGGATAAAAAAATATGTACCTAAATAAGTAAGTGTACAAATTCTTATCCAGGTACAACAAAATGTCAAATTATTTTATTTTAAATCTTTCCAAGGGACGCACCTACCCTTCAACCATGGCTGGGCCGGGGTCGGATGACAATCACTACACCGTTTATGTGCGAGTATCACTGGTATTCTGTTTCCTAGCGCGCTTTTTCTGTTGCCTTTCCGTTTAGGCCTTGTTTACATGGCCAAAGATAACCCGCCTAGCCGAGTTATCTCGGCATAACCCACTTAGCCGGAGTCCACTCGGTTCTATTGAATTTGACGTTGCGTTTTCGTGTGAACCGGGCGGGTTACCCTCTTCTTGAAGCGGGGCATTCTCCTGGCCGAGTTACACCTTTTTGCAATATAAACGCTAAACTCGCCTAGCTGAGTTATCTTTTTTCATCTATTGTGTTACAATTCTCCACAACAACTTTCAGCATAACAAACCAAACCATTGAAAAGCTACAAGAAGCTGAATTATTATTGAATTGAAAAAATAATCAAATTCACCGCATAAATGCATTGTCTTTCCCACAATTTTCAGTCTGAAGTTTTAGCTAAACGCTCGCGCGACACATTATAATTTGATTTATGTGAATGAAAACCCGGCCAGGCGAGTAACCATGTAGACACAAGTGACTCGCTCGGGTAACCCGGTCAAGCGGATATGTAAACAGGGCCTAAGTTAATATGACACAGACCAAAGCATCAGACAATGCTTGATTTTTCTTGCAACACTTGTAGAGTGATGAAAGATCATTAGATCAACACTTTCCGCAGACAAGAAGTTGAGAACGAACTAATATCGTTGTAGAGCTAAAACTTTGTAAAATGTTTTGTTAAATAAGAATCCATTTACTACTGTTAAGTATTTTCACAAACTATATAAAGTATTATTTCACCTTTAACTCAGCAAGCAAGCGAGCGATTTATACTTGATACGTTTTTGCACAACAAGCAGTGTTTTGGCCCGGAGGCCGAAATTCTTTCATAAATGTCCGCAACTGAGCGTTATTGATAAAATAGTTGAAATACTAAACCAGCTGAAACAATTTGTTAGTGAAGTGCTACTTTTTGTTACGACGGTCTAATGGCAATTGCAACTCTCTCGGCTACAGCACGAGACTAACTGTCTCCCGTTTGGGTCACTGAATCTCCCGTATAAAAACAACTTTAAACCTTTCAAAGACTTTGCTTTACATTATATTTATAGACTAAACAGCTTCTCTTCAAGTTAAAACAATTTTGGCTTTCCAAGCTCGTTTTATTGTTTCTTAATGCTTGTTTCCTACAATATTGACCCAGCTTCAAACACGGGTTTAAAGAAGATAGATTGCAGATACAACCTGCATTTTTGGTGCAAAAATTACGTTCACTTTAATTTGCTCTTTTTGTAGGTTTGAATGTTACGAGTTGTGAGTTATAATTTTTAAAGGTAAACCTCCTGACATCAAAAGCTTTCACTGTGTCCAGTAACTCTCGCTTTGATATTCGGTGTCAATATTTTTTTAAAGAAACTATTGAATACATCGAAGAGTAAGCAAAAGCTCCGGCGAAGAGCGAACGTTCAAGCGTCTGCTCCCTCAACAAACTAATGGCAATAAACAATTTAAATATTTATTAAACCTTGAATATGATTTTACGGTTCGTCCCCTTAGACAGCTTTGCATGACTAATACCGACTAGGGCTAACATTTTAAATTTAATAATTAAATTAGTTTAATTAATTAATACCAAT
>JAOEJH020168613.1:0-14434 GCA_025448215.2 Palythoa grandis
CTCTTTCCGTGATGTGGTTGTAAAAATTGGAATTTTTACAAAGAATGTATGGCTCATTATCGCTCTTGCCACCCCTATGTTTTGTGTTTTTTGAGTAGCCATTTCTTCTTCAAAACTGCACACAGAGAGCCAAAAATTCGTTTCGTTCACTTTACTCGACAATCTTTTTTGAATTTCAAAGTTAGCTGTTCTTTGTTCTTTCTCCGACTAAAATTGTATGCTATGAAGCAGAATGTAAACAATGACGTCAGCAAAGATTAGCTTATTCATTTACCTTGAGTTGCAATAAATAACAGACAAACGGCAACCAGAGACGCCGTAGAATTCCCCGAGCGGAAGTATTTCCAGTACAGGCTTAACGGGATAGCACCTATAGCTTTCTCTTCTTCTTTTTTTTCAAGTCCGAAGGAAACAGGTTTACTGCTTTGCTTTGGTAGTTCAGCATCGGTGGTCATTGCTATCGTATTATCTTGTTTCACTTTACGTTGTTTAGTAGATAAAGAGAAGTCTATTCCAGCCTGTTTTATTTCTTGGTAATTGCCCTCAGCAATAATGTTACCGTCCTTCATGGAAACAATTCGATCAACCTCTTGCAGATAACTGAGATGGTGTGTTACGAGTATCACTAATCGAGATCCTAACAAACCCTTAATACAGTGCTCAAACAGTTTTTTTCCTACGTTGTTGTCCAGAGCACTAAACGGATCATCTAGTAGATAAACATCAGCATTGAAGTACAATGCGCGTGCCAAACTAACACGCGACCGCTGACCGCCGCTTAAACTAATACCGCGTTCTCCAACCAGCAACTGGTCTCCATTTGGAAACGCTTTGAAGTCAGACACAAGTTGGCAAGCTTCAATGGTTTCTTGGTATCGCTTACTGTCGTATTGCAAACCGAACAAGATGTTCTCCCGAATGGTACCACTAAACAACCAAGGGACCTGTGGTGCACTCACGATGCTGCCGCTCACGCTCACTTCGCCATACACCGGTCGAAGCTCCCCTAAGATGGACATCAGCAACGAAGATTTCCCTGATCCTACTGGCCCAGTGACTGCTAGAAGCTCGCCACTTTTAACATTTAAGTTGATATTTCTGAGACATTCATGCGTTGAGTCGTCACCCCAGTAACAAGTCACGTTTTGTAGACTAACAGATGGGGTGGTTTTCTTTGCTATCAAGTCATCCATTTTCTTATATTCATGGATATCACTGTTGTTGTTATTGTTCATATTTTCAATGTCTGTGTTTAAGGAGTCAATCACGTTGTTGATACCTGGCAGCATTTGAGAGAATGCCTTAGCCTTGGGAGAAAACAACCTTTTAAAAGTTCCACCACAACCATTTCCAGCAATGACATCTTCAATGTCTTTGTCAGGATAATAATTTATACTGCAGAAGGCGCCTTTGTCAAGACTGATTGATTCTTGTTTTTCTTGATGTAAAAGAAAACTCTGAACTCTTTTCAGGGAGGCAAGACCTTGTAATGTGTAACCGATTTGGAGACCGAAGTGACCGCAGAGTGAGTGTTTGATATTACTGTATAGAACCATTGTGGTAAAAACATTCTGTGCGGTCAGTAAATGTCCTTCCATAACCAAAGCAGTGCAAATAATGAGGCTTAGGGTAACCATAGTGATGAAGTAAATAATAACAATTGCTGCTTGCAATATCGCGAACCAGCGGATTTTTTTCAGTTCTAACCTGCAACAACAAAAGTGAGAGCTTTCAAACCCGAGGCTCAGAATAAAAAAAACGAAAACAGCAAGTGAGGTTATTTAGTGAGCTTTGTGCTTTCTTTAACGGAGAGCTTCAGTCAAAGTCCACTGGCCGAGGAACTAATTAATTAACCTGAGATCCTGTAAATGGAGTTTTTTCCCTGTGGTTTCCCCTGCCGTAGGGCGAACAATATAAATAGACAAAGATAAACTTGAGAAATAAACTCAAGTTTCCCTCCTTGCAGAATGGTGCATTACTAGATGGTAATTGACATAGATAATCTTGCTGTTGCCAACATCTCAAAGCTTCGTTAACTTACAGCTATTTATCATTTTGAATTTTTTTTTCAAGTATAAGTATAAACACTGATGACTTACTTTCTTAATCTGCCAATCATGTCACTCAGCGGTTTCTCCCACGAGTACATTTTAACTGCACGAATACCATCCAATATCTCACAAGTTAAACGAACTCGGCGGTCGGTTATAGCTGATATGCTGAGATTGAGTTTTCCCAACTTTTTGCCTAAGAACGGAATCAAGGCAGTTCAGCAAGTCTTGTAATTTATACATAACACATATTTCGTTAATCCTACAGTAGCACTATCAGTGAATAGAGGTGTCATATTGACCGACTGACGTCATCAGAATGGAATGCAATATTGAACTGGTTGGAAACAATCAGAATCGAGGATTTCAATTATTCCATGATGACATCATCGAGGTAGACCGCAGACCGAAAAAAATTGCAGGCTCATAAAATGGTAGGGGAAGACCGCTGACCAAAAAAATTGCGGGTTCATATAATGATAGGGAAAGAGCGCTGACCATAAAAATTGCGGGCTCAGAAAAGGAAAAGGACACTCAAACCATGTCAGGGCTCAATCGTGATATTTAATATGTACATAGTTACAAAAAATAGTTCAATCAATAGTGTCAGAGGTTCAATGTTCATAGTTCCAACAAGTCTAGTAAAGGTTCGTCGTAAGGCAAGTCTCCTACTTGGTGATATCCTTAGGGGTAGCTGACGTAAGGGTTGGAATGGATGTTGGGAGGGAGTAGCACGCGTTTATTAAAGACCAGTCGATAATCTTTGTGACGGGGTTGGGTGGTCAATGCATAGTCTTTGGTATGACGTACTATCTTGGCCGATTCAGTAATGCGTATGATGCGAGACTCTTCTCTAGGGTCGTCGACTTCGGCGATGACGTTTGAGCGCAGAACAGGGTAATTCAGTTGGGCAGACCCTTCGACATTGAGCGAGAATCCACGCACCTTACACACGACGTTTTCAAGGGAAGTGACGTACCCATAGTTTTTGGGTCCACCGGAACAGAATTCCACGATGTGCTCGTTCGACGCCAGTTCATCCTTGAACTCGCCTAGATATTTACCGAGTTGAGGATTATGGGCAGGATCAGGGTGCTTGACGAAGACGACGGAATCGGTGTCGAAGTATAAGACCCTGTCTCCTAACAGTTCCAGAGCCTCGTAAAGACGAAGACGGGCCCAACAGGTTGTAAAACAGGCGACAAAGATGTTCAAATTGGGAGACACGTCTACCATATGGTCTCGTTTCTTATAGTGTACCTCGACACGTTCTTCCGTTAAAGTGCTCGCGTAACGTATGTCGTTTGTCCGGACGAGAGAAAGGTGTGAAAGTCCTGAGCCCGTGTAAACTCCTTGACTTGCGTCTTGTCGATCCTTTGGTCAAACTTGCCCCACATGGAGTTGAGCATGAGTTTGGCCACAGCTCGCTTGCCTGGATTGTACTCGATGTTGGCCCTGTCCAGTTGAATACCCTCCCGACGTTCATACTCCGCGACACGCTGCTGTCTCTGTTCGGGGATGACACAGCTAGCTGGAAATCCGCTGGCCTCTTCTTTTAACTTGAGCCACGTGTTCACGTAGTTTTCGAAGAGACCTTGACGACGTTCGTCGAAGTGCCACACCTCGTGGATTTTCAAGATGACGTACCCTTTTTCCACAGCTTTTACGAGCTCCGGCGTGCACCACGTACCGGTCAGCTGATGTTGTGAAGGATCTTGACTGCACGTCCACTCTTTTCTGCCAAGAGGAAGGTCGATATTCTCTTCTACACAACTACGGCACAGAGGGAAGGTCAGTTTACTGCTACAACGATAAGGGAGAACAGGATGAAACAGTTCTGCAGGAGGTGAAACGGTGCAGCACGCCAGTCCGAAATAGAAGGTGATAGCTTGATCTGTGAGGTTGTAATAAATCTCAGGATAACCTATAGGATACAAGGTATTCTTGTTCACCCACGGATAGAGCGAGGTATAAGCATAGTACCCAATGGGGTGAGTGGATTGAGCCTGTGCGTATATTGAAACAGCATTGGTAAGTCCGCCGAAGAAGGCGTGTCGAGGGTTGAGAGGGGGCTGAAGACGGAAACTAGCAACCAGAGCCTTTGATTGGGGATCGTCCTGTTTCATTTGTTTCCACGCACACTCCCATATCACTGTGATGGTGTACCCCATCTTTTCCAAGCGTCGTTGTCGTCGTTTGGTGGCCTCGTAGACCTCGCACATATTCCGCCCAAACAGTTTCTGGTGGGATTCGGTCCTCTGTTTGTAGCATTAGGGACACCCGTGCCAGAGACAGCCGCGAAATTCGTAGGCAGTGCGAATGACAGCATCGTAGCCGTCCAGATAGTACTTGTGGGCACGATCCGCCACTACAAATTCACCGCTGTTGCGAGCATGTTGGAGAGGACGACCCAGTTGGTGTTCGATGTAGGTCAACCACTCGATAGAGACGTCCGAATGGTTGGTCGTACGCCGCCAACCTGTCACGGGCTTCGACGCAATGGTGTTTGGTTCCAGACGGTTACGCCGCAGATCCCACGAACAGGCCGAAGCGATGGTCATTTTGGAGAAGGGATCAAAGTGAGCCATGGGCGCGAAACTCATCGCGGAATCGTAAACATCCTTCCTAGAGTAATTTCATGTCAGAATGACAACAGTCTTCCAGTTCTCGACGAAAGTCGAACACATAATCTTGACATCGTTCTTGCTCGGCGTACCAACGATCGAACTCCCTCTTGCGTTTGACGGACATGGATTTCGGGCCGTAGTCATCCTTGTTGGGTAATGGATCTACATACGTCTGATGGTCGGGCTTGTTAAAACAAAAATGAGGAAAGAACCCCTTTTTCAGTTCTGCCAGGTCAAACGTTTTCGTAAAGGCTGCCAGGGGCATAGGCAGAAACGACATAGAGTCCATGAAGGTGATTTTCTTTCCTACTTTCAGTTGCAGCACCTTGCCCCCGTTGCGAGTCTGCTCTATGTTACGAGCCTTTTCATGGTAAGCTTGGATGATAGGGTAACTGTCGTAGCCCTGGCAATGACAGTCACCCCGGAAGTCGATGGACCATGGTATTCGTCGTCGTCCTCATCATCGTTGTCCTCGTCATTGTGGTTGGGGTCTACCTCGGCCCAAACGTCGAGTTGTTGAACAACAAGAAAGCGCACAAGTGTGCCCTGTGTGAACTCCATCCCAGTGCCTGGAGTAGTTACGCCCTATTGATCTGTGCTGTGGCGGCGGCCTGGAAATTAGAAAACCAGAAGCCGGAAACCAAGGCCCTCCCACCAACCCTGGCGGCCCTGGCAGGGGTTCAAGTTGTAAAGGGTAAGTTCCAAGATTACTGATTTCGATTTGAAAAGGTATCGAATGGAGAGCTGACAGGTATTTTCTCATCAGCAGAGATGGAAGTGGATGACGATGATAACGATGATGATGATGAGCCAATGAAAAAGAAAAGGAAAATGAATGGTACGTTCGAATGATTCAATGAATTGATGAGTCTTACGTTGTGATGTTGATCGGCTTGAGAGTATGTACTGATGGAGGGTTTTTGTTATGATCCACTGAGGATGCTATGGACGTTGATCAGGAAGAGGATATTGCGAACAGCATAGGCTTGGCCTTTCCGCATACCTTGATGGATAAGGTCAATGCATTGAGAGCCCTGGCTCTCAACATGCGGAAAGCCCGGGCTTATGCAGCTCGCCCTGAGGTCCAAGCCCTCCAGCGACAACTGGCCACCCTCCCTCGATGTGCTAAGCATGGCTCGGTAAGTACAATAGTGTTTTATGAGCTTGCTAAGAAAAAAAATTGGCCCATTTAAGTTATTTGGCCTACATT
Source organism: Palythoa grandis (assembly GCA_025448215.2). Lineage (NCBI taxonomy): Eukaryota > Metazoa > Cnidaria > Anthozoa > Zoantharia > Sphenopidae > Palythoa > Palythoa grandis. The sequence continues at coordinate 5,889 of JAOEJH020168613.1, forward strand.
GTGTTTTTTGTATTTGTTGTAGTGGCACCCCAACCCCACTTTCTGGTGCAGAGGCTTAGAGATGTTACGATGGTCGATGTATGAGCGAGAAGACAGACTATTATATTACATCGACGATTATTATTCTGACTTAGCCTGGGATTGGGACGACCCTCATTGCTACTATTTTTAAATGATGGGTCTTTTTTTGGTTTATGTTGTAGTGGTTTCCAGAGGAGGAGTATTGGTGCCTGGCCCAAGGGATCACCTATACCAGCTGGTTTAACAAGCCATACCTGGATACGGATTTGTTTGACATGGAACCCGCGTACCCATGTATTGTTAAACTTTTTCTGTAAATATTTTTCCTAGTTTACCATTTATTCATCCTGATTTCAATCTTTTTTGTTTGTAGTGGGTACCCGAAAATGGTGACTTACGATATTTTTGTTTTGGAGGAGAACTTGTGTATAGAGTCCATATATTGACAGAGGGTGAAGGGTCTCCCAATCGTCCTTTATCTATTCCAGAGTATCGTAGTTATTACGACGATGATGACAGTGATTTCAATCGTTTTTTTAATTGAGTTTTTGTAGTGGTATCCGGATCCTACTATGTATTGGTGTTACGGTGGGGATCAGGACTATGTGGATCAGGCCTTGAAGATCCTCCTTTTTATGAAAAAAGTGTTTCTTGGATTCCTCTTTTACCTAGGGGTTCGCCTACTTGTAGATGTTGATAAAGAAAAAAAAGGTTGTTTTTTGTAGTGGTATCCGGATATCACGTATTGGTATTATGTGGTGGAACTGATGTGTTGGGACACAACCCTTGGAGGCCTACCGTATTATATCACGGATTATAAATGGATCTCAATCTTGCCTGAGGGTGACCTTGATCCCCCTTGTATCACGCATAGTTTTCTCATCTAATGGTTTCCGGAAGACACGTATTGGTATTACGGTTTGGGTCTGGAGTACTGGGACACAGCCCTTAGAGACCTACCGTATTATATCACTGATTATAGCAGGATCCGGATCTTGCCTGAAGGTGACCTTGATCCCCCTTGTATCACGCGTATTTTTCTCAACTAGTGGTATCGAAGGTCTTGGAAATGGCTTTGTCGTGGAGGTGTCGATGTTGTAAAAGAATGGCTTTTCAACGGCTATTTATTTTATGATACCTTGGAAATATTAGACGAATGTAGCCTTATGATTAAATAGGTTTTCCTTCATTTCATTATTTCTGATCTAATGGTTTCTAAACATTACATGTTCTGGTGCAGAGGCCATACACCCGTTATTGAAAAGATCTTTGAAGGGGATATCCTAGACGATCTCGATTTGCTAAGTCCGTGTTTTATTCCTTCATTTCATTATTTCCAGGTGATGATGGTCTAGAATTTAAATACTTATATAAAGTAAAAAAATGATTTATGTAGGTGTTAGTTGAAGATGCTATACCATTTCCGGTCTTGGCGAGACCCATATCCATCGACATATATCCCATATGCAATGGTCGCCCTACTTGGAAGATTATTGCGGCACGGTCAATATAATAGCATACAATAGATTATTGATATTACTTTCTATATGTTTAATGATGATAGTAATTGTTATTCTATTTGGAGGCTCTGATTGAAAAAAGTATTTAAATTCTAGATGATCATCCATCACGAGTATCTGGCCTATGTATGTACATTTGGTGAGCGAAGGGGTGATACGACCTGTCATCATTGTGTGCATGGTTTTGTACCGGACCCGTTTCTGCAACATGTCAAAATTCACCACGAGCATTTTCGAGGTGTTATTCCCGTGTCGCTAGCCAATGCTCGTTTCACGTTAACATCGCAAGGGTATCGCGTTATAGCTGTGACACTGACTCACGATTGGGAACGTTTTGTCACATGATCACTTTTTGTATAGGTTGTGTTTTCCTACAACGTCTATGTGAATCATGAAGAATTTCCTTATCATGTACACCTAACTCTCATTGTGTGTACATACAACGATATCCTAGCTCGCTATGAGTACGCTGTAGGTTATATCTTTCATTTCGATTAAAGCGTCCTTTTTTATTTTAACATTCTAGATTATCATACCTTTGGATAAATTTGATGAGGTGGATAAGCCCCAGTATCATTCTCATCTTAAAAAATTTTCACGTACCGAGACACAGAATAGGTTAGATTTCGACGTTTGCTGGTTTTCAAAGGCAACGTATTTGTGGAATGTATAAAAGCATCTGTAATCGACATTATTCCATTAATGGATGAATGTGTTTTTTTATATTTAGATTATACAAGCTGTGAATGAAATTAATGGTGATGATGATGAGGGTGTCCTATATCACTTTCACCCTATAACTTTGACACGAAACGAAAAATGGGGCGAAATGTGTGAAGTGTGCTGGTTTTCTAATACCCATCAATTATGGTTTACTTCCTATGCGTGAGTATGTCCTTTATTCTTTTTTATAGATATTGTTGAACTATAAACCAGCGCTACGCAACGGTTATCGTCGAAAACTTCATGAATATTTGCTAGAGATAGGTGATCATCATAGATCGTACGGATTTTGTAACAATCGACAAGGAGTCTAGAAATAGTTTTTTTAGAAATAAGCTTTTTTTTTCGTTACAGATCATGTTTTATTGTTATCGTTTGACCCATTTATGCAGTTACTATGGCTATTGGAGATGTGGGCATTGGGCCTCTCATCATCATCATCACGATTTCAGAGGATGTCCCTGTCCATATTACTGTCCGGGTGGTTCACGGTAGTAATATATTTTTGTTATTAGATTTTACCGAAAAGCCAGAGAGAGAGCGAGGAAATTGGTGCATATGTCATGAGCATTTAATCCATTGTAGTAGTTATCTTGATTCTTTTATTGTATGTAATTTTGATTGTAAAACCCTACGTTTTTCTTATTTTTAGATTCTAAATAATCCTTACACCCGACGTCTAAAAGAGGTTCAACAACCGGATGTGTATTGTTGTCTTCGTTGGGTAAAACACGAACATCGGTTTGACGTGATACGAACCACCATCCCTCTAGACCCCTTAAGAGAAGAACTGAAGACTGTGTGGCCTTAGAGGTAGTCACCTTCGTTTTTTCTCATCGTCTGATATCGATGTTATTTTGTAGATCATCGTGTTTCGACAATCCTTCTATTTGTACTTATTTATATACCATTGTTGAAGACGAGGACGACGAACCTCTACCGTCCCATTACTGTGTCCATGGGTATTGTTCTCAAGTCAATTGGTCTGTGTATCATACTCATTATAGGCACTTAAAAGCCATACCTCTGTCTCCAAGGGCCTTTAGTCGAAGGACAGGACGGTTTCCACCGCGTAAAACCTTGGTCCGAGATAATTATTAGGGTTTACAGCGTTAAAAACAAAAGGCACACCACTTTTTCCACATCAGTTTGTTATTTTTTTAATTTTTTAGATCTGTGACTATGAAGTACATTTATTGGATTTTCATAATACACAATCGGGTTCTGTTACATTTGGTGGCTCTTGTACCACAAATATGACCCACTTTAGCCGTTGTGAATATTTCAAACGCGTGTATAAACTATGTTATCAGGTAACCACTAGGATCGAAGGTCAATGTTGTAACTAGGACTAAGACCGTTTTTTGTCAATAAAACAATGTTTGTTCATCAAATCCTACTTTATTCTTTCTCCACTAGATTTTTACCAAAGAAACAGGCTACTATGCCCAGATCTATGGTGGCATACATACACATCTTGTGGGAATGCTCTATATTTCAACGATTAAGCTTTATTTTTCCCAACACATATTCTGCCACAACCCCGACCGTATTTGTTCGTTCCGAACAGATTGTAAAAATAGGTCTAAGAACGTGTGTCAATAAAACGATGTTTCTTCGTCAAATCTTGAGTCCCACTTTGGCTTGCATGATTTTTTGCACTGTCTTTTCGGTAATGGTTTTCTTGCCCGGCAATCGTTTGATGCTGTTGATCATCTTGCGATCGGCTTGATGTTTGTCCCGTAAATGGCGTGCGCGACTATAGTCAATATCGTATTGTTTGGCAATGCGGTCCAATCGATTGATGCCTGGATTCCCTCGTTTCAAACGTTTCTTCAGATGCGTCCCCGGTCCCATGTATTGATTCCCAGGCCAATGAGATCCTTTGCCTGTCTTTTCGAGCATCTTTTGGATATCCAGACCGCGTCCTCGTTGGGTCTTTTGACGTCGTCGTGGTCGTTGTCGTCTTGAGCGTTTTTTTAGCCGCCATGATGAGGATCAGCAGGTTAGAAGCATTGCCACTCCTTGGTAGATTTCAAACGTATGATCATTTGGGGGATTTTCTTCTTGCGTATTATACTTGTGGTGGGGGATTCCATCCCTTCGATTCCTCCGACTGCTCCCTCTAGAGCCGATTTCAACCATGTCCTGGTACTGGATCGATTTTTTGGGGGGTGTAAACTCGGCAGGTGTCCTTAGACGGGGGGTCCCCAACGGTTTGGTCGATGGTCTAGAAGTTCGAGGTGTTTCTTTTTTGGAGCTGGCCGAGGGCGATGGTGTGGGAGGTAAGATCGGGGCCATTTTTACCTTGGGTTTAGGTGTGCCTTGACGTAGTGGTGATGGTGGTGGGGGTCGTAGCGGGGGTGGACGTCTTGGTGGTGGTGGTGGTGGCGGTACAAGCCCTTTGGGTTGTTCCATGTTTTTCGCCAACCGTTGCACCCATTTTTCTAACGCGGTACTAACTAAATCTTCGTCTGTGCCTTGGTCTTTTTCTTGGAGGCCTCCGATGCCGCCACCACCCCCTACGGGAGGAATCTGACGTAACTTTTTGTTGGCTCGATGCAACTCCCGCCCTAACGGTTTGACCTGATCGACAATCTCTTGAGCCGATAACGTTTTGTCGTGTAAGAGGCGTTTCTTTTGAGCAACCACTTGTCCCGCATGGTTGAGCAACGCATTGCCCGTCAGTTCAGCTTTGTAGAATTGAACGTCGGCAGGTAACTCTTTGCGGGCAATGACAATCATTTCTTCCATGATGATGCTGCTGCCGCTATTACTACTTTTCCGGTAACACGCAATGACACACCTCTCTTAAACTTGTCCAGAATCCGTTTCCTCGTTGCGAGAGAAGATGTTGTCGTCTCTTCTTGACCGAGTTTTGACGTTTGCCTTTTTCGCTTAAAGGGCCTTTATAAAGTCGAAGCCGAGCCATCATGGGTGGTGTGAGAGGCATGTTATTCTTCAAGGTGTTGAGGACCAATTCGCTCACCGCATTGATTTGATCGCGGTTGGCATGTTGTAACAATTGGGTGCGCCGGTGAGGAGCACTGGCGGCTTGAAATAAACTGTTCAAAATAAGGTATTTGACGTTCTAGACGTGGACTGATCATCGCTTTTTTTCTTTTTCTTCTTCACTTGTCTAATTTTCTCAATAACTTTTTGGCACCGTACCCGGCAGCACCTCCTACAGCTCCTAAAGCACCCGCTTTGGCGGCTGCTTTGGCGGCGGCGACGGCGGCAGGAATGAGAGCGAGTAAAGGAAAGACACCTCCTTTTTGACGTCGTCTCGGAGGAATGTAGCGTGTTAAACCTCGACCGCGTTTACGTCGTTTCGTGGGTTTGGTTGTGGTTCTGCGTCTTTGTCTGGTTTTAGGATTGGTTTTATAGCAGGGGCGATGACGACCAATGATTCCATCACGGTGACGTGGGTCCCTTTTTAGAAACACCGTCCACCCTTTCGTCCGTACCTTGTTCACTGTGTTTGCGTTTCAGGTCGTCCGGTAAGGCCGGCGCCAAATTCAAAATGTCGTGATGCGTGTGCAAGAAGGCGTCTCACAGTTCCTCGAGTCCTTCTCCAGCGTTTCGAGTGGTGGTTTCTTTCCACTCCGACAGAAATTTAGCGTAAGACGTATAGGCAAAGCGACTCATGTCGATCAAACTGTCATAAGGTCGATAATCGTTGTACTCTTTGATGATGATAGCTGCCACCGACAACAGAGCCACCATCAACGCGTTGGTTAATAAGGGTCCTACGATGGCTCCTAAGGTGATTAAGCATATTGAGAGCTTGTTGGCCACCAATTTCTTACGTTTCAACCGTAAATAATGACGTTGACGGCACCACCAATGATAATGATACTCTCGGTAAAGATCCATGGCCGCCACGGAAACAAGCGGTGTGTCGGGCGTATCGGTCATGATGGGTCTTAGGCGGTGCGACCTCGTCGTCGTCGTCGTTGAATAATACTACGTTGAATGGAAGCGCGTCCTCGGGTGGTTCTTATATTAGGGACCTTTAGCAGTGAGGACGACGACGCCAACAACGACGGCTAAGAAAAAATACATTTCTGGTTTGCTCTTTATTTCTTTCCTCGGGTCATTAGGCTTTTGTTTATTCCGCCTTAAACTTTGTGAGCAGAAAACGATTAAAGGTTTCTCCTAGAAGACAAACAAATGCTGAGAACATTTTTGTTATCACGTCCTCGTAGTCCCGAGAACTCTAAAAAGGTCTTTTCACGTTCTGTTTCTAGCGACAACTACGCGCATGTGCTCAGCTCGATGCATTCCAACGTGCATTTATTGTATTTACTATTTTTCTTTGCCGTCGTCGTCGGCGTCGCCGTCCTCACTGCTAAAGGTCCCTATTGGGGCCTCGTCGGCGACGGGGGCCGGGTGATGGTGGTGGTGCTGGGGTGTTGCCACATGTGGAGGTGCGACGGACACTGGGAGGTAGGCTGTTTTAGTAAACGGTGGTAATCGTATTGGTGTGGGTCACGGCTTGAATGTTACGACCCTCTAAGCCTTGATTTTCTTGATCGCGTAACATTTGTAAGACACGTCTCCATTCTTGATGATTCGGGCCATCTCCTCCTTCTTCGTCTCCTGAGGGAGTTGGCGAGGATAAGGAGGAGGATGCTCTGGACGGTGATGGAGATGCTCTGAACGAAGATCTGGACGGTGCTGGAGATGCTCCGGAAGAAGCTCTGGACGGCCCTGGCGAGGATGGTGATGCTGCTGGAGATGGTGCTGGAGCGACGCGTCTTGGATTTTTGTGAGCCACATACGGTCTGGGGCCTCCTCCAACACCTACCCCTGTCGGTTCACGCGGTCCTTCAGCCAGAGCGTACGGGGAGTGCCGGCCCCTGGTAATCTTGGTTGGGATGAAGGTTGAAGAAACAGAGACGGATACTTATTCACGAGGTAAGGATTGTCTGGGTTGGGATCTAAAAGACCCTCGAAAGTGTCTTCCTCGGGTAAGTCCAAGAACCCTTCTTCACCCGGTAAAGGGGCTGACGCTTGGACGACCCTGTATCGACCGGTATGCGGTTCAGACGTGTCCGAGTCGAGAGGGGGTGGCACTTGCATCATGTCTTGGACCAACGACACTAATTCGGGGGAATCGGTCATGTCTCTTTCTCTTGTCGACGTCGAAAGATGCGGGTAGGTCCTTCGTTGACTAGAATATCGGTCCACAGACGGTACGTATCGTCGGAAGCTGGGTGCAGATCGATCATCAAATACCCAAACGGTCGTGACGTCGCCTTATTATACACCTCCAGGGCCTCGCGCCAATGGGTGGGAAACATTTGACGCATCAAGACTTGAATGCCCGTCTGATCGCGAGGGTTCTTGAAGGCGATGATGTAATGAGCATTGCGCGAAATGGTTTTGGCATACTTGCCTGGAGGAAACAAGTCTTGACACAAGTACACGACGATGATGTTGCGATGGTGCGAGTCTTTGGTAAAGAGATCCAAGACCCTATTATCGTTTCCTCCTTTGTCCATCAAATCATCCAACACTAAGATCCCACCCCTTGTCGGACCGAACCACATCTCCAAATCGTCTTTGGATGGAATTTCTTCGTGGCTTTTGTTGTTGCAAGGGTCGGAATCCTTCTTGCCATGCGCCGTAGGCATAATAAACATTGACTGACACGTTCTTAAAATAGGCGTGGGGACGTTGGAGCAAGCGCGTCACAAAATGGGTTTTACCGGATCCTGGAGGACCGGCAATCAAGATACTGGATGGGGTGCGGAAATACATGATTCTCTCTCTCACTTACTTCCTACAACCACCACCAAATGACAAGGATGAGGTACGTTTTCTCTTTTTTATTTCATGTTTTTTGGCTACATGATGTTGTTGTTTTTATTTCTCAACGGATTGATTCACTTAGCTTAACGTATGGTTTATCATTTTACGTTCATCCAACGAGCAATCAAAGCATCGTTGTGGACATAATCGTAGCAACTAAATTGATCAAGAGAGTCTCGCAACGTCTTGCCTTGACTCTTATCGACTAAATATTTGAAGGCATAATGTCCACAGGTAGCACTATTCAAAGCTTGTAAACTTTGAGTATTGCTTTCGATAATGTTCCAATGGCGAATCAACCAGGCTTCCAACGGGGAACTCTAGTAATACGTCATGGGTAACCCGTACCTGTCCATCTTTTCACAGACGTTCCCATCGGTCCATAACGCGATCCAATGTCGTCCGGGTTGATCCTGGGGATCCGTATTGACGATGTACGCTTGCGGTTGCTACCGTTTGGGTTTG
>JAOEJH020169230.1:0-14430 GCA_025448215.2 Palythoa grandis
GAAAGCTATAAGAAAAATTAAATATTAATTTTTTGCTACAAAGTCCAAATTTAAAATTATAATTCAAATTACAATATATTTGCAGGGCTGTCATATTATTTACATTCTGATTAATTAACATTTCCGGCATCACATGGAAAACGTGCACTAACTCCTATCCATTATAATGAATAAATTTAAAGCATCTTCTACCATTATTTATCCATTTTAATGCTTAAAAACCTATTGAAGTTTTTTGACAACTCATTAATTTTGAACTTGAAGTCATTTTAACGCTTTTGATATCCATTTTTTACCTGTTAGTAAGCCATTACTTTGGCTATTATATAACGAATAGGTGTTAGTGAACATTCTCCTTTAAGTCATACCACAATTGACTTCTGTTGTAGAAAAAAAGACAACTGAAGTTAAATGAGAATTGAATTTAAAAGAAGCAAAAAGGTTATCAAGCAAACCAGGTATCAAAACAAAAATATTTACAGTTTGTAAATTTTTTATTTAAGAGTTTGTGCACTTCTGAAGTATGAAAAATCGCAGGATTGTTTGCGGGTTTTTCCTGGGCTGTTTGAACTCAGACTTTTACTTACTGTAACAAGTTAACATGTATTTGTACCACCAACATATAAGTCAATGAAAAATCACCAATTTGATAATGATCAACAAAAGATAAATAACAAAAGCATTGATAAACTATTTTGCAATTTTAATTTTTCCAAAATTTATTGTGTTCTTCTGCGATTCTCCAGGGTTCAACCAGGATTGTCCAGGACCCGTTACAAGCCTTATTAAGTTTTCAAATAAACACAAAACAGCTGCCAGGGTGGTAAAACTATATTCATTTGAGAAAAACATTCTTTTTAGGATTTCAACTGTTTTAGAAACATCACAGGAAGAGTTTTTAACACTGACAATGTTTTCTGATGAAGCTTATTTTGCAAATTGTTTTTCAATATTTAGAACTGCTGTTTTTGTCACTGCATTAGTAACTAGGGTAAATTAAATTTTGCTAAAGCTACAAAAAATTTGTAACAAGATTTGCTGCTTATCGATGGAAATCATTTTGATCAACTTTGGTTTATTAAATCTGATGTTGGTTCATCTGATCTTCAAAACATTCCGTATTCAGCTACACTTTACGTCCTTTTTGTTTTTAAAGCCTTCATCCTCATTTGACGCTGCTTCTTTAGAACATCAACCTCCCTCTTTGCCTGCATGACATACTGACTAAAAACAAATAATTTTTTAATAAAACATATTATTGTGCTGGACTTAAAATTCATAAAACTAAACATGAAGCATATTAAACAAGAATTTTTGTCTACAAATTTTTAACCATCTGTGTATAAAGTTTTACTTGTAGTATGTATAAATGTTTTTTTTAATCGACCTCACTAAATGCATAGCCTAATTTGCTGTGGCTTAGTGTCCCATCCAGAGGGAGTTGATGACTATCATTTACTTAACACTACACCAAAGTTCCAACTGACCAAAAAGTGGCATTTTATGCTAATGTTATGGGCAGGTGTGGCATGCAAAACAAATCAGACTTGCGGGACTGAAAAAACAAATTTGGAAATTACTATTTAACTGCTACTATGTCGGCCACAGCTGAGCCAAAGTGAGATCTTTCCGTAATGCTCGATGGTCCATCAATGCCGCCAACTCCAGACTCAAGACATGGTCTTTGGTCTACCTCAGCCTTTGTGGCCATAGCAAAGTTTTCCATGAATGCAAAATGGTGTATTACTCTTATGAATTATTTTGTTTTGTTACTTTGAGTTTACCAAGTTTCTGTTTTAATGTTTGTAATAAATAGGAAAATAAACATTTTTCAATCATCAAAAAACCGGTTATTTTATTGCTGAGTTTCAGCACAATTAAACTGGTCGGGACTATACTGAAATGTGAAACAGTGCACAAGAGATCCAAGAGGGAACTGAAATGTTTTTGGTAATTTCAGTCTCTGGGAGTGAACTTTTTGCGATCCCATTGTAACCCTGGCTAGAGAAACCAGAGAGAAGCTCTGGCTGCGTTGGACCTCTTGGGCTCATAAAAGGATTTAGCTTTTAACTAAATAGCCTAGACTATAAGATTACCTTTTCTTTTAAAAGATGATAAAATAAATTAATTTCTACTTAATAAGAAATAAAAGTCATGAAACTTTTGCAAGAAAAATGTGGTCAAAATTTTCTTTTTCATTTTATGTTTAACTGAAAAGAAATAACATAAACTTTTTAGCCTTTATTAAAAATGAATGATTAGTTAAAGAACACTTAAAACATTTGCTGACTCTAAATTTTCAGAAATGTACTGTCAGAGTGTACAATGGCCCTTTAAAGTGTAGGTACCATAAAAAACAGAACTTTGTCTGTTAGAAAGGTTTCTGAAAATGATGAAAAAATTTGTTTATTTCATTGAAATAGCTTATTTTGTTACTGAAATATTAAGATTTTTCAAATATGCAAATTAGATAAGTTGTGACGTCATCAGGGACTCCAGTGGGATAAATCACAAAACAACCGTTATCTCTTGAAATACTTCTTCAATGAAATTGAAACTTGGCATCAACTTCATACTCATATTAAGACATTAAACTATAGGAATTTTGATGTTGCCATAGCAACACATCAGTCGTAAAGCTCTTATTTCTAAAAATTAAAATTTCCATTTTCCACTCGAACAACGCAGTTACTGGCATCAGCTGCAGTGGATGCTATGCATGATGCAAAAAAAAAGGTTTTATTTTATCTTTAAGAGCCAAAAACATTTTATTTTTGCTTCACAGCAAAAAAGGGACTGGGACTGAGAATGTTGTCAGAGTAACAGCATAACAAACATCATTACATGTGTTTGTGTTAGTAACACAACTGTGCAAAGTTTCAGGACCATTGAACTGGTATTTCAAGAAATAGCTGTTGTTTTGTGATCTATCCAATTGCAAGCCCCTGATATGACGTCACAACTTATCTAATTTGCACATTTTAAATATCTCGGTAACAAAAGAGCTATTTCAATAAAATAAACAACATTTTTTCTTCTTTTTCAAAAACCTATCTAACAGACAAAGTTTTATTTTTAGGGTATATACACTTTAAACTGTACAATAAATTATGTTCACCCCAAGAACAGGAAAATGACTTAAAACTTACTTTAATGCCGAGAGTTCTTTTATCAGACCTTTGATCATCTCACAACCTTCTGTTGTAATGTGACAATCCACTGGCTCAGCAGATGTCTGTTTAACCAATGGCTTCCTTCAGGCAAAGAAGATGAGTATTACATTTTTAAATTATGCATGACTTGTACAATAGGTATTTTTATATCAAAGACCATCACTTTATATAAGAACAAGTTAACACAAGAATATCAACCTTATGCTAACTCTTATTATTTAGTTTATGTTCTTTAATTTTCTATTGCCATTAAATTTTGGCTCAATTTTACTTTTAGGTAATTTTATCATGCAACATTTTATATCCTCAAAACTAGTATTAGGTAAAGGTAACTTATTTAACATTTGTAGTTTTGTCAGTTCATATAATTGGTAACAGTAACCCCCTCCCTCTCTCAGTGCACCATTTTATGGGTGTTTAAAGCTAAAGCTATACACATTGAAGGAAAATCAAAACAGACATTGGAGTTACTGAGAATGGAACTGGAGACCTCCCTTATAGAAGGCAGCACACTTGCCAACTGTGCTACATGCCAGCTTTCGTTAAAAATTATCATCTACATTACCACTATCATCATCATTGCATCATCATTATCATCATCGTAATTGCTTTTATCCATCTATCAAGTGCCCAAGGAAGTGGGTGGGGGAAGAGGGGTAGGGCAGTTAGGGCACAGAATAGACCATCTGATATTTTAATTTTTTTTTCACTCTCCATTCAGGTGAAGAAAATTTCAGTCAACCTGGATCAAAAGTTTTCTCAAAACTCCAGTATAAGCTCCAGGAGTCACAAATCTATGAAAATAATTCTTGAATGAAAAAATATAACTTTTTCCCAAATTTTTGTTTGGTGCATTCAAACTGCAAGACTATGAGATCAAACTCCATTAGGGGTACAATGCAACTTTTTAAAAATTTCCTTCTCCCATAATTTTGCTTAACTTGGTTGGCACACATTTATAATTATGACTAAGTACTGATGTAAAATTACCCTTGATTTGTTTGGTCTGAGGCCATACATGTTGCAGCTGTTTGAATTAACTGTGAGTCAGAGAAGTCTTCTGATTTTAGTAACTCTTCCACACTGATATCAAGATCTCTGCTAACTCCACCTTTGCTCAAGTTGGTTCCATCACAACACTGTGAACCTGCCATTGCAGTAGCTGATTTTACTGCGGCATTAATGACTAAGCAATGTTCATTGGTAGGATTGTCAGTTGAATCCAACTTTTCATCACCAACTCTTCCACAGCTTGACTTCATAGGTGTGATTGTGTCAACCCCACAGGTTGCATCTACAGCTTTTTCACTTTTGTTTAAAACTTCATGTGTGTGAAATGTCATTCTGAACTCCCCATGTTTTGGTGTTAAATTTTGACTGCTACCTGCTAAAATGACCACATTATCTGTACAAGTATCAAGGAATGGTTCACTGCCATCTTCTGTAAAATGAATATTCACCAATCCATTTTCATCTGCTTTGTTGGTTTTAATGGCACAAGTATCACTCAGCATACCATTTTCATTTCTGGTACAAGTTTTCATCTCACTGACATCTCCAGCACTGACAGCCTCTTTTTTACAGTTGACATCCACTGAAGGATCAGTACTTGATAAACCATTGCTATTCGCACTGTCGACTGCACCAATTATATCCTTTTGTTCTTTTTGCACTCCATCAGCCCTTAGCTGATCTCTAGCATAATCAGGATCAATTTTCTTCAGACTATTTGGGCCTAACACACCAACACTACTATCACTGACATTGCAAGAAATATCCTTTGATTGTGTTTGACTGCAATCGTCATAATTAAAAGCATTATTTACTGTGTGGGGTTTCGCAGCAACAGTACCATGGAAATACTGATCCTCAAAGCTAGCCTTGACTGCAGGGAAAGTATCGGTTATCATTGGATCAGCTGCTGTAATTGTGGTTCTCTTTGGTTCTTTGACAGCTTTCTCATCTAGTTCTGGTTTTGTGGTATTAACTACTTCTGTTTCCTGATTGGTTGATTTTGCTTCAGTTAAATGCTGATCTGGGGATGTAGCTCTTTTCAACTTCTGCATCATAAAAAAAGTATTTTTAATTAAATTTCTTTTCATTTAAAAATGTATAAAAATAGTTGAAGTGAGTATTTTTCAAAATGACAGTTGTAATTTAGATTAACATTATACACTGGAAGAAAGTAAAATTCACTGACATTTCGAACTAGAGTCCTTCATTAAAGTAAAGTGTGTGTCTGAAATGTCAGTGAATTTCACTTTTTCGGTGTATAACGTTATATCTACATTACAACACTGTTTCTATGAAACATTGACAGAGCAAATACTATTTTTTTAAAGTGAGGTTAATTTTTAAATTATAACATTCTATTTTGTAGAAATCTTTATTCTTTAATCTGCAAACATGAGTAACCTCTTTACTTTTAGGGCTTGCGATTTGAAATCCTTGATGAGTGAAAAGGGGCTTGCCTAAACCATTTGTGGTGAGCGATTTTTCACATTAATGAAGCAATGAAAAACACCAGAAATGACACTACGGTGCATCCCAAACATTCTCTGTTATATTCCATTCTGTCTCTTAATACAATAGTAAACGAAACAAAACTCAATCTTAAAAGATAAATCACAAAAAGTAACTTCTACTATATTCGCCAATGAGGCAGGCAAGTTTTAGTGAGCAGCTGAGTGATTTCAGTATAACTGCTCTTCTCAGATCAATTTTGAATGAGTTGATGGTGAGTGAAAGCGAAAAATATCTAAATATGCATTATACTTGTATACTGCTTTAGATAAACTTTACTTTGATTATATCAATATATGTTGTTCAGTAGTATGAAAGAAAGAATAAATACACCCATCAGGGGCCACCACTGCTACGTTGCCAGCGTGGTGGTCCCTGATGGTGTAGTGGTTATAGCACTTCTGAATAGAAAACAGGGAGACGTGGGTTCAATTCCCGCTCAGGACATATGCCAATTTTTTCTGATGAATGTATTTATTCTTTACTTTGATTCCTCACTGTTTAGTTTTTACTCAAGCTGGCCAAAATGTGTAAGCTACAATGAAGTTCCTGGAAATTCCAGCAGTCAGTGGAGGGTGGGGTTTGAAGGTCATTAAACTTATGAGCTGAGGGGATGTAGTTAATTATTATAATAAAGGAAAAATGTGTAGAACTTTCTTTCACTGATTGAATGATTGATTGATTGATTGATTGATTTACTGATTGATTAACAGCTGAGTTCGACTTACAGAGTCTGTAAAACTGAAAAAAGTCTGGAAATCCAAAGCAGTTTTAGAAAGTCTCAAAACAGTTTGGAAAATAAAGGAGGTCTGGAAAAATTCTGAATTTTCTGGGCTTGACTTAATTATTTATAAGGAAAAAACAGTTGTTGGTTCCTACGAAAATTACTCTCCGCAGTTATCAGCTTTAAACATTCCAGAATCACACAATGCACTCAAAAACCATTCAGAACCTACAAAAACAAAATCACAGCATGTTAAGAAGAAATAAAATAAGCTAGTCTTCTCTTTAACTTACTGTGTCTTGATAATTCTGCATCTTGCTGTTATTTGGGCGTTGTGATAAAGGTATATCATCCAATGAAGCAGAGTCATTTTCCTGTAATTTGCAAGTGCTATCTCCATTTTCAATTTCTTTTACTGAAGGCTTATTGTCTGGGAGACATGTTGAGTGACTATTTTCATCCAAAGAACAGCAGGTAGCTGTATGCAGTGAAAAGTTGGCTATGCTCTTAGTTGTGAGCTCATTAATCAAACTTTCATCATCATGTAAAGTACAAAAAGAGTTCACAATGTTAATATATTGTGGTTGTGTCTCTTTCTCCTTATCTGTTTCCTTGCTTACTGCTGTAGCTGCATCTAATACATTTTCTTCTACCTCTTCTAAAGCATGATCTTGGGTTTCTCTACTGCAGCTAATGTCTGGCATACCATTGCAGGTATCAATGTATGGAGACAGAATTTCAACTGTATGACAAGTCTCTTTGCTTGATACAACATGCATACACTCTTTAGGGGAACTAAAAGATTTACCAGCAAATACTTGCTCATTACAAAATGCACTCCGTTTGACATCTTGATTACCATGAAAAACGTTAGAAAGTTCCTCCCTTTGAGAGACCTTCTGTACAACTTGTAAAGTTTCTCTTAACTGACCATTAGTCTGGTAATCCACTGTTGCATTTTCTCCACTCTGACATACAGAAGCAGCAAATGGCTTCAAATCTCTTTGTGATTCATTATTTACTACAGCTTTGCAAAGATCATTAACAATGTCCCCCACAGTTTTGAGATCATCAACACTAAACTTGCGTTGTACTTCCTCTGAAACAAGCATTCTATCAAAGCTTTGCCCAGCTTTTGTCATTGCAAGCTTGTCTGTTGAAAGTTGTAATGAAGCATCACTGTTCATATTTTTACTATCTGCTGTTGCTGTTGTGCAGCTGAATTTTTCCTGTTTGTGGTTCTGAGATAGGCTCAACTCTTGCTTGTTTTCACCATTAAAAGTTAGTTCTGCCACATTAGTGGTCATATTAATACTACTTGCAGTTGCACTGTCATATCCTTGTTCTTCCGTACCCTGGTTTTTTTGTGGCAATTGAAGCCACTCCTTGACTTTTCGTATGGAATCACTGTCAGTCACTAAATCAGCACCATCACTGTTGAAGGTTGCTACACAATCCATTCCTTTAAAAGACACCTCATTATTTGCACTTTGAGGAAAAAGTTTTACACCGGGAATGTCAGAATTCTGTGATGAAAATTTGGATCCAGATTCTTTATCCACACTTTCCTTTTCCAGGAGTAGTTCTTCTTCTTCTTCGTTTTCTTCTTCTTCTTCTTCTGTTTTATTTTTTACAATCTTGTTTTCAGGTTTTACTTTTTTTAGTGTTTTAGTTTCTTTCTTTAACTTTACATTTCTTTTGACCGGAGCTTTCCTCTCCATTTGGGCTTCTTTTACAAATGTGACTTCCTTCTTTTGAAAACCTTTTTCTTCTTTGCCTGCAAGTGAATGTCAAAAAATGCTACTGAAATTTTGCACATTTTGTATATTGCAGTGTCCAACCTACGGAGCATGTGAAATTGGGACAAATTTAATGGTATCGAAAAATTGTGCAGGCACAGAAGTCGTAATCCTTTTGGGTGGTCTGAGGGCATCTGAGAAAATTTTGCAATCTTTTCCAGCACTCATGTTAAAAATATTCCAAAAATTATTCAGTTTTTTCTTATTTTAAGGTATTATAATCAGATATCATGATAATTTATTGAAAATATCTTTCTCTAAATGTTTTCTTATAGGAGCTGGTTTTCAAAATCATGATTTTTTTGTGTCCCAACTGAGTTTAAGTCAGGATGTAGGATTCTCAAGCAAAATCAGGACAATCCTTCCCAAATCAGGGTGGTTGCACACTGCTATTTTTAGTTCTGCTCTTTGTTCATTGTAGATATTGTACAAATATATCTCTCAGGGCCAAAAGTTTATCGGTTTGTTACTGAATGCCATATTATTAAACTAGAAGTAATCAAAGATTAGTTAGCACGTTCGATGCTTAAATTTGAATGAGCAGGTGGAAAATGTTTCTTAGAGATTTGTGAAATGTGGAGGTTCTGCACACATGTCTTGTACGGCTGCCCCTGCAAAAGTTTGCTGCGGGGGAGCCATTTTGCAGAACACACTAATATATGCATAAAATTCTCGATTTCAGTCGCCCTGCACGAGATTAGGTTGCGTTCTCCTTTGTCGAACACGATTAATAAAGTTAACATCACCATCACCATCATGACATCATTGATCATCGTTTCACAGGATGATCTTTTACCCCTGGACACGACACTAATCTGTTATGGGTAAGCCCCCAGCAGAAGCTGCTACTCACTTTGCTGACCTAATAAGACAACTTTAATGGAAGAATTTAAAACAAATAAACCTTATTCATAAATGGGGCAATGTTAATATTTGTTTTAGTAAATTTTTAAGTTGTGCACTGTGGAAAGTTAGAATATGCTGATGTTTCGGACTGTAGTCCCCCACAATGGGTAACAGTCCAAAATGTCAGCATATTCTAACTTTCCACGGTGTACAACTTAAAAATTTACTAAACTGTTTCTGTAGAAACACAGGCACAGCATTTCAATTTTAATATTCTTTTGTCTACATTCAAATTAGCCCTGCGTGCCTCATTCTTGAGTTTAACTTTCAGAAGAATATGTTATCCAAAACGAGGCTAGTATGGCTAATTTGAATGCAGACAAAAGAACATTAAAATTCCCACCATTTATGAATAAGGTCTATATTCAACTCCCAGCTGAGCCAGGATTTGAACCTGGGACCTTGTGGTTGGAAGGCAGAGATATTACCACTGTGCCATCCACACTGCTGTTATATTTACTAAACTTGACAAAAATGCTTAAATAACACTTAACATACGAATAAAAACTATTTCTGCATGTACTTAGTAGACAGAAAATATAGATGCTAATTATTAATGACATGACAAAATGCTGCTCTCCTGAGTTGATTTTGTTGCTTTTAAATAGTTTAGAAATACCATTACAGTTGTTGAATTATATTTAAAGAATATAATGTGAAAACTTGGTACTTTTTCTACTAAGAAGATATAAATCCATTACTCTTCTAACTTTTCTCACCTTCTGATGACTTAATAATATTACTGCCAAATGAACTGGAAATTCCTTCAACAGATTGAAGTATTTCATTTAGCAACTCTGTGATAACCTCTTCTATATACTGTGGTCGAGCCATTCTATTTTTCTGTTCTGATAATAGTGTAGTTTCTTGAACACTGGAAAACACATCCTTGTCGCTGCTTTTCACCTCCCCAAGTTTGTTGTCCTTTAATGACGTTTCTCTTTGTGCATTACACGCAGCTTTGGACAGCTCTTCTTCTTTCTCATTGCCACTTCCATCATATGGAATATTTGAACATGTTGCCTGAAGAAAGAGAAATTTCTAAAGTACCTTTTATGCTTTTATTAACGTGAATGCTGAAATGAAATGAAAAAACCGAGAGAACCCAATTCTAGTAAACACAAAAACTGCGACCAAATTTCACGACATGAAATATTTCTTACTCTACGTAAATAAATCGTTTTGACTCTGTACCGTACAGAAGAAACCTTATCAAATATTTTATTTAAACTTATCTTAGGAGTTAGGTTATTTTAGATATATAACTTACCTTGACCTTGGGTTTAGGTTTCGCCGGCTGCTTTCGTGGGCGGGAGTAACTCTTGTCTAATTCTATTT
Organism: Palythoa grandis; assembly: GCA_025448215.2. Taxonomy (NCBI): domain Eukaryota; kingdom Metazoa; phylum Cnidaria; class Anthozoa; order Zoantharia; family Sphenopidae; genus Palythoa; species Palythoa grandis. The sequence continues at coordinate 10,464 of JAOEJH020169230.1, forward strand.
TTCTTGATGACCTCGTCTGCTTTCGCGGCGAATCTTGCTGCGAATCTGCAACACCCGCAGCAGAAGCAATGCTTTCTCGCCTGCTAAACGGAGGAACATATTTCGGAGATTCACATTGAAGATTAACCCCAAGTTGAGAATTTTCATTGACTTGATTAGCTGATCCTTTCTTGCAACGAAGAGTGTCATCAAGTAATAATTTCTTCTCAGGGACTGGGGAGTCAACTTCAATTGCACTTTTCGTCGGGTCTTCTGAAACAGAATTAGAAGTAGAGCTTTTTCGTCTTCGTTTTGTGGTATTTTGCTTTGCTTTGCTTTTCCTACCACCCGCCATTTTGAAAGGAAACCATCAAGTTTCTATTAATCTTCTGCTGATTGGCTGACTGCGCCGCTCAGTTTGGCGCGAAAACGTTAGGTATAATCTGCACGTTGTTTGACTACGCCCAAGTTGAAAGACTATGGACTTCGAATAAAAGGGAAATAAATTGTTTTAACGTTGGTCAGTGCGCACTTTATCGTTAGGGACTATGGTAACGCGTACAACAAACTTTCACGAAAAACCCTAGATTAGGCCATTTCCCTTAATTCCCTAACATTTTCAATCAATTTCAACCTAAAAAGTAAAACAATTGAGTTGCTCTTTCGAGTGGCTGCCATATTACCTGTTTTATTTAACAATTATTCCTCGAGCCCGAATGGGCTACGAGTCAATAGCCCAGGCCAAATAGGCTATTGACTCGGAGACCATGAGGGCGAGAGGAATAATTGTTTTAGTAAAATGCAACTGATTGGTCAGTTGAAAATAATTTTTATTCATTTTGCCGTGAAAAAAAGAATCAGCCGCCATTGTTTTGACATTGAAAGCCAGCGTTTTTCGCTACGACTTATAGCCTACTAGTAGCTCAACCAATCAGATCGCAGCATTGATAATAGACCACTAGTTGGATTTTACTAATCGCTGATATTTGCCCTACAAGCGAATACCACGTGATCGATTCTCACCAATAACCTCGCGCGCCTTTACTTTGAAAATATTGTCAAATTATAAACATTAAGAAGCCACATGAGCGAGTGTGAGTGTATCAAAAATATTTAGAGTACCCTGGATTTTATCCAACTTTAAAGTGTTTTATTTTGTTCACAATGATTTATGGTACCATTTTTTCTGACTTTGTAGTTGCTTGAAGAACCTAGCTTGTGACCAGAGACAGAGTTTGAGAATTACCAGGTTCTTAAACTGTTAGATACAAAACTAAATGACCAACGGCTCGTCAGATCCGTACATTTTTATAAAGACGTTATCCATTTTGTATTGCTCACAGTTTTGCCGGTACAAGTACTCTTCCTTTTTGCATCTATTAAAATCGCCCGGTGTTTTAGAATTGCAGTCAACCACAGCAAAACCTTGGCCTTACTGAGAGGTCTTAATACTGGAAGGGGCGAATACATGAAGACAGCTCTCGCGCACTTTCGGTGACCAAGGACATCTCGAGGCTAGCCTGCTTTGGATAAAAATCAACTCTACTCATTTTATCTCTATTCAAAGGTTGTTTTCACTTGCATCAAGTGTACAATCAAAATATTAGCCTCTCTTGCCTATAGAATTCAAGCGATTCGTTTGTGCAAAATATACGCTCTTTTTTTGCATACTGAAGAAACCATTTTATTAAAAGCCGGTGATAAGATTATTAAAAAGTTAAGAAACGTCAGTACTAGGACTCAAATTTCTAAAAAGGCTTCTCAAGCACAGTTACAGTGAAATTCGTCTAAACCATGAAAACAAGTTGATGTTTCACTTCGGTATATCGAATCCCGCAGTGTTACATCATTTGTAACACGCTCAGAATCCAGTCAATGTTTCACTTCAGTATCAAATTTCAGTATATTGGCTTTCATGATTGTAAACCGGCTGCTTAGGAACGTAATATTTAAAGATCAAGTGCTTTGAGGATGTAAGTCTCTGGGTCAAATATGGGGAGTAAAGTAAAAGAAAAAGGCCACTTTATTTAAATTTGGATTTAGAAAAAAGGTTGAGCCGACAGAGAAGAGATTGAAATCCGAGTGCTCCCCCCTCCCCTCAAATGTCCGCAGTGTTTTATCACAGTGTAATACACGGCTTAGGCTTCTTCATTTGCTTTATGATGTAGATTCTGCACGCCGCGAGTAGAAACAACAAAGCACACAGATCGACAAACTTCTCGACTGTTTTCGCTTCTTCTTCTCTCTCGTCTTCAAAACTTTCTGCTGCTTCGCAGAGAACTAAATCACAAATTTCTTTATCGAAAATGTTTTTCGCCATCTCTAACAAAAATTTTGACCAGAGGTAATGTGGCAAAAAGCAATAAAACACGCTTTTTCTATGTTTTATACTCTGATAAAATATGGGTTTTTGACCAATCAGAGCGTACGTAGGGTCCCATCTATATTGTAAAAAGAAATGTGTACAATTATGGCGGTCACTGTGTGTGGTGAACTCAAATGTCACCGCAGACTTTAATACACCGTTCAGCTTAAGTTTGCGGACTGATCTCTTTAATCATTGCGTGATCCACTTTAACACGAGACAATTGGGTTGGGGTTATAGGAAACCAACCTATTAGAATCAACTAGCAATGACGGTGCAGTCTTCTACCAACTGAGCTATGAAGCCACATCTATTGGTCAATTTTAGAGGGCCATCAATGCCACTTAAGTTGAACCACGATTCTTGTGACGGAGTTTGTACCGCGGTTATAAGCAATGACGTTATGTTACGACCTTCGCGGTTATAAACACAATTTAAGCAACCATTACGTTACGTACCATTACGTTATTGCTTATAAACGCGGTACAAACTCCGTCACAATAATCAACCTAGATCAATAATCGTCTTGCAGTGAAGAAACACTTAAAGTCCACTTTACTTTTAAAAATATATTCATTTGAGAAACAAGGTTGCACATGAGGTGTAGCTTCAATTACAGCATCAAGGTGGAAACTATTTGTGGTAAGGGTGAGTTAAATTCACCTCATTTCGTCTGAAAATATTTTAAAAGTTTTGTTTCAGTTTAAAGTAAATTAAATCTAAGATATATTTTCTTTTGTGAAAAAAGAATATAGTAATTATAGAATATAACAAACTCGCGGACTAAACAGAGTGAGATATGTTAGTTAAGATTAAGATAACAACCAAGCAAGCAATTGTACAAATTATAACCAATTACTCGAGGTTAGTTTGCTAAGATGAAAGGCTTTCAGTCTATCTAAAGATTGCGGCTTATAGAAAGAAACAAGATTGCGTCTTGAAATATTCGAGATGAGCTGAAAGAAGCCAATGATAAACTCGACATCTCAATAACCTCGTAACTCGATTCCTAGGCGTGTCTCATTGTATCTCACGACCAAGTAAAACTAGAATTTCTATTTATTTTGTATACGGAGTTACAGTATTTCAGTCCACGTTTTTGCCTCAAAGAACTTTTTAAAGTAGGTTTTGGTTTTTAAGCCAAAAAAAACTTTGATTTGAAAGTATAGACGAAACTAACGTCAGATATTCCTGAATAAATGAATTGTAAAGTAGAAACTGTTTTTCAGTCAAAAATTGATGCTTCTATTAAGCTTGGCTCACATAAAATCGCAGACGATCGCATTCGATCGCACACGATTGAGTGCAATTATATGTGAACAGAATATTTACACCGAGCAAAATTTCTTCGTCAATCGCGTTCATGTTGGATGACTACACTACATGCAGTGCTACACTTATATTACCGTTGGCGCTGAAAAAAGTCGCTGACTCAGCCGATATCTACGATCGACAGAGATCATATGTGAACACTTTGAATCTCAGTTTTTTTTAAAAAAAAAAGAAGTGTTTTTAAAATAGACAAAATTTACTCTTTCTCCCTCCATTAGCCTTAGTGTTATCGGATGAAGAGCCACTTTTCTTGTGGAAAAGCCGATTAAAGCCATTATTATTATTATTATT
>JAOEJH020170624.1:0-11977 GCA_025448215.2 Palythoa grandis
TCGAGTATCACAGTGCGCTGTTTTTCTTTCCTTTTTTTCCCGCTGGAAAATAATTCCCATACTGGGTATATCATCTTATCATGGGTATATCATCTTTTCATAGATTCAATTTATAACTTCCAAGAACCGGCACGAGTAAGGCTACTGTGTAGCCTCTTGTTATCATTATCATTATTACTACTATTATTATGTTTTATTATTATTACAATTATAAATATTTAGTATTATGAGTCAGTCTATACCCAAGTGATGGATGATTTATAATTGGGGTTTTGAACATAATGACAATTGATAATTGGAACAGTCTGCTTATAATGAAAAGGTCTATCTAGTTTTTGAAAGAAGCACTACAAAGAATGCTGTTGTGTTTCAGATCTGTCCTTTCTGGGAAAGTGTCACAAGCGACTGATCCCAATGTGTGGCCAGCTTGGTTACAACTACACAACAATGTCAAGGGAGTCACAACGCGTTTTATTAAAGTATGGTTTCAAAAAAGATTTAGACTCAGACACGCTTAACCAATCGGATTATTTGTTACCGCCATGGTACGAGAAGAGACTGGCGAAGTACGCACCTGAATGTATTCCCCTTTTGAGAAAACTCTACTGCTCCCATTGGCTCCCACCATGTTTCCCTGAGGAAGACTCGAGCCAGATGTACGGAATGTGCCAATCAGACTGCGAGAAAGCACGGAGGATGTGCCCTGAATTTTTTGCCAATCACCCATTTGAAGAAGCCGAAATTTGTGCGGAGTATCCTACTGGGAAACCGGTGATGAATTTCTGTGAACACTCCCAGTGGTCACGCAGATATCCTTACTTTTTCAGTAAGTTATCTAAGTAGTCCCTTTTCTGCAAACATTTTCGGAGGTAGGTGAGGAGGGCTAGGCCGGGGTTCACCAGGGAGAAAAAAGAAAGGGAGGGTGGTGTCGCCGAGTTCCCCTAAACATGACCGGAAGAACTACAAAGTTGGCTGGCTCTCGACTAAGATCAACCTGTTGCATTTGTTTCTATTCTCTGAGTGAAGTGTGTCCCATTTTTTTAACCTATAAAAGGGTCTCGATGGGTTTAAAACTTAAACAAAAAAATAAGCAAAAAACTGAATAAAACCAGAGGCAGGTCTTTTTATCTGCACTACTCTCGGCCCCGTGGGGGGGAGGGAGGGGGGGGCCTTGAAATTATTCCCTTTATTGGGTAGATAGGGTTGCTCGTTGTATTTTTTAGGGATCAAAACCGGCAATATGGTATTTTTTAGGGGTTTTTAGACAAATCAAGGTCATTTTGGAAAAAATGGTATTTTTAGGGGTGTAAAAACAAAACGAGCGAGTTTTATCTCTTCAATTTCCCACTGCCTTTATTAAAATCATCCGAAAGAAAAATCTTTTTTTGCCACGAGGTTTTGTTTAGGGTCGAAAATTTTCACATCTTGGTATATTTTTAGGATATTTTTTCATATTTCTCAACGAGCATTCTTAACCTTTTCACCCCGAGGTACCCATCCCCAGCACTCGGCTTCTTATACCCTTAACTTTTTAAACCTTTTGCAACAATAATTTACAATTTTATAGGAGTACTTCTCTAAATGATGTAATGTTAGAGTAGAATAACCTTCCTGTGACCTTAAATGCAAACTTCTACATTCACTTGCCCTATTCAGGTGATCGTTGCGGACTTCTGAACAAAGTACGGTGAAATTGAAGTCCTTGCGTTAGTTGCTGGGCTAATAAGCTCAAAGGTTTCAAGTAAGATAACGTGAACTCAGCAAACACAAACAGGTGAGCCATCTAAAATGCCCTTTGATTCACGTTTTTTCCTATCTCTCTTACTAGGAAAAAAAGACAAGGGGCAAAAACAAACCACCAGCGGCCCGAAGCCGGGTGTCATAGCTGTGGCGGTTGTTGTGCCTTTGGTTGTCATAGTTACTGTTATCGTTGGGGCTTGGTTCTTTTGGAGGAAATACCACGTGACCGCAATGGCTTACAAAAAATCCAGCAATGATGACACCACTAATATAGTAGCATAAGTCCCACGAGTCGCAAGTTCTGGTGCCTCGTCCTACACGCCACAAATACTTAATTCTTTATACAATATATTGATTTTATGCGTACACGTTACCCATACTCGCCAAGTACACGGCATAGTAAGCCTCTTCAGTCATTTTTCGGTAATTCCGCAAATGAACACAGAACACCTTACATTGTAACCATCCTTGTAGCTTGCTGTGACAACTAACGCTTTGGCACTTTTGAATTTGAGCTGTCGCATGTTACCAGTCTTTTCACAACCCTAAATGTTTTGCCTAAACGAGTAGCTGGAAGTTTAACACTTGCTAACTTTACTTAAACTGTCAACAGTCAGTTTGCTGCTCCCAACCACCCTATTTCCGCCCCCCAGCCAACTCACCCTCTCCCCCAGCCAACCAATTCACTTCCTCCACCCAGTTCACCAACTCACTCCCCTCAGCCAACCACCACACTTTCCACGCCAGCCAACTCACCCCTCCCTTGGCCAACCCCACTTTTCCCCTTCCCCTTCCACTTACCCCCCCCCCACCCCCAGCCAACTAACTGGCTTTCCAACTGCTCCGGCTGATAACTTTCATGGACTTTGCTATGACCTTCCCCTGGTTCTAAAATTCATTTTTTGTAGGTATGAAGTCTCATCTGCAGTGACAAATTTATTGTTTGTACGTGACATAATGGAAACGGTGCCAGCAGGATTTAGCTGTGTTTTTGGCCAATCAGTATTGAGAGAGTAACGTCAATTTATTCATAATAATACAGCTTGATAAACGCCGACAAGAGCTCGCCATTTATAGCTCTGTAGTTAATGGTCTGTTTTAAACCTCATACAGATCTGATGCGAATATTGTATACTACTTATCAAAGTCCAACAATAACTAAAGCATATTTTGCTCAAACTTCAAAGATAAAATATTATTTTTCGCAGAGAATCCAAGTTAAAGTCGTATGCAAACCTTATTCCTAAATGGCGGCGACTTTAGTTTTCATTTGTTCACATTCAAACTAGCCCTACCAGCCTCGTTTTGGTTAACATATTCTTTTGAAAGTTAAACTCAAGAACGAGGCTGGTAGGGCTAATTTGAATGTAGACAAAAGAATATTAAAATCGCCGCCATTTATGAATAAGGTCTATGGCTATGATTTTCCATTGTGTTTGCCTTATGAATTATTAATGAGTTTGATAATGCATAATAATACGGCTTGATTAACATCGACAAGAGTTCTCCATTTATAAGGGCGTATAGCCAAGTAAAGGTGGAAAACTCCACCGTACAGCAGAGGTACAAAACCACGCCAACAAACCAATAATCTGTTTCATGTTTATTTGTTAACGAAAATAAGGTCTTTTTTCCAAAAATACTCTATTTTTGACATTTATGTTATGTCTTAAAAATTCTTATTTCCACAATAAATTAATTATATTATTTTATAATTCATCAAAACAAAGTAAAAATTGTTGCAAACTTTTATCACCTTTAAAATCTTGACGCAATAAATAGAAGAAAAGTGGTTTAGAAGAAAAGCCAATTTTTTTTAGTTTTCCGAGGTTTGAGAAAGTAAGACACACAAAAAAATACGTGACAAACTTCTATCAACGAAAAAGCCGGCATAGATATTCCGATGTTGACGAAATATAACATAAATGACAAAATATGACAACAAACAACACCGCTGCTGCATTGCTACAACACTCAATAAGATGATTTGAAGTTTGCAACAGTTTACGACTAAAATCAGCAAATTTGTGCTTACCGATCACTTGTTTCAAGTGTAGAGCTACTGACAAAGGGCGAGTCTTTCCTGGCCTTGATGCCAACTACAATAGTGTAATAACTTAATGCTGATCATGTGCAGTGAGCATGCATAACTGGGTATCTGACCAGTCCCAGATCTATCAAATATGGCCGTTTACATGTGTATAAAAAGCGTATTCCACCCCTGCAGTGTAGGGTTTCATTTGCATTGCTTTTGAATTGCATTGCAACAAAATGTAACAATTTTTCACAAACATAACATCAAACTTATTCTCTGCAACTGGTTTTTGATTGCACATATTATGGTTACATGTCGAGATGTAAGGTTCATGTGGCATTAAAATTTGCTTTATATTCTTAACAAAACTGCCTTGAATTGACAACATTTTCAATCGCTATTCATTTCTTTCTGAAAGCTTCCAATTTTTAACGCTACTAGACGAAACTACATCAACATGTCATCTTCAAAAGCAAATTCAACACTTCCTGACAAAACGCGTAAAAAATATTATTTGATTATATAAAAATATAATTTACCTATACACAGGCATTTAAAATAATATTTTCTTGCAGATTTTAAACTCCATTTGATAGAAAAAAAAAGTTTGTATATCAAGCAGTCTTAGCAAGATACTCACTTTTATTTCAAATATGAAGAAACTTGGTAATTTCGAAGATGAACTCCAACTATTAACAGTTTATACCAGTAAACACCAAGCTCATAAGTCGTGGTACAACATCTAAACAATTGCTGCGTAAATTTATAAATCCTTCAATTTTGGTTGGTTAATGAACAGTGCCGACAAAATGTAGTTCCAGACTACAACCGTTGTCCAAATGTATCAATTGTGCAGGTGACAAATTCAATTTATACATATGAAACAATTTGTGGCATTTTGTACCGAGTTTTAATCTAATACAGAGTCTTACAATTTGGTAGTCACGTACATAGTCTAGTATGGAGTCACGTACATAGTCTAGTATAGAGTCACGTACATAGTCTACTATGGAGTCACGTACATAATCTAGTATGGAGTCATGTACATAGTCTAGGATGGAGTCACGTACATAGTCTAGTATGGAGTCATGTACATAGTCTAGTATGGAGTCATGTACATAGTCTACTATGGAGTCATGTACAAAGTCTACTATGGAGTCATGTACATAGTCTAGTATGGAGTCATGTACATAGTCTAGTATGGAGTCACGTACATAGTCTACTATGGAGTCATGTACAGTCTACTCTGGAGTCAGGTACATAGTTTACTATGGAGTCATGTACATAGTCTAGTAGGGAGTCATTTACATAGACTCTTTTCTAATGACTCAAGTATCTCGTAAGAATTGCTATGTGATCCGCCGTACAGATTGGACATGTGTAAGTTACTTTCCATATGACATATGTGAATTGATAGAGGAGTAAAATCGCCATCATACTGTTTTGAGGGCCACTAGATCGTTGGTATAAACTGACAGTTTTGAAACTCCTAATATAATAATTTTTTTAATTTAATTTAGTATAACATCTTTTAGGTCAGATCTATATCCGCCCAAACAGTATATACAACGTGATATTAACAGTTACTTTAGCGAAATATGAACTCGAAAACAAAACTTTTTAAGACTTTTTAAGCACCCGCGGGAACCCTGGTATACTGAATTTTTCTAAACTAACGAGATTAAAATTTTCACTGAAGAAAACAGTCCACAGACGTAGAAATTATTCGGTTCAGGGCTGAAGTACTAGACCTCGCAGCGTGATTATCAGTACAGGCCCTACAAGCCACTAACGTATTCTCACTCAATGCAAGTTTTTGTGCAAATGAGCCAATGCAGCATGTAACACCCCCGTGCAATGGCTAAAGTCGTTGCGAGGCAAGTTGCACACATGGTTGCCGAAATTAAAATCCAGTTCTACTTTTTGCAATGACTTCAGTTACAAATTTCAAGTTGCAGGAGCCATTGCACCTTGTATAAACATGGCTTGCAATGGCTCTTATGGCATTGCGTGACAAGTTGCACGAAAACTTGCCTCATGTAACGTCACCTTCACTGCTGTAATAATAATAATAATAATAATAATAATAATAATAATAATAACAATAACAACAACAACAACAACATTGAACAGTACTGGAGACGCAATACAGTGTTCGTGCATATCCCAGACTTTTTTCAGACTTTTCCCACACTTTTGTCCCAATTTTCCAGACCCAAAATTAGGTTAGACGTGACAGATGATATTTTAGGAATGCACTTTAAATTCAGAGTCTAGGTATTTCTGGAGAGCTGCTTTACTGAAATCAATGGTTGCTTTTTGTACTGTAATTTTTTGTCACCAGAAGTCAAGCCAAGAAAATCCAGACTTTTCCAGACATTTGCTCAATTTTCCAGTTTTCTAGAAAAACTAGGACCAATGTATAAAAAGAAATAGGACCAATGTATAAAAAGATTTTCAGAAACTCCATAATTTTTTCTAAACTATTACATTGAACGGATAGAATAACTTAATTCACACTCTGAAAACTGTACTTGTATAATTACCAAAGTTAGGTAACCGTTGAAGGAAAACTCCTAAGACTTCGGTGAAGATCACCTGTGTCATTTATGGAAATCATTTCATACAATGGTGGTCCTATTTTGCCTCCAGTACTGTTCAATTTTCTCCAAACAATCTTCGCGCCCCATCTGATGTAAATTGCAGGCGAGAGCATATAATGTTGAGTCATTTCTTGTCGCCCAATGAGTGAGCATATCTTGGCATGATCTTGTGGAGACCATGCCAAAGAAATTGGTGTCTTGCATTGTGAAGCCAAGTTTCCCTGCCAGCATCCGCCAGCCTTCAGGGTTTAACAGATGGCCCAGTATTTCATACAAATCTGACGTCACCTCTTTCATGGAAAGATCCCTAACTAGAAACAAGTCAAAAAACAGTTATTAGCTTTGGTTGAGAGTCAAAACAAAAAAAAAAGAATAAAAATAAAAACAATACAAATGATAAAAACAATGATGATAATAAAAATAAAAATAATAATAACATTGATGATATACCACTGCCAGTAAGCTTACCAACAAAGAATATGAAAATTTGATACGAGATGTGATTTTCGTTTTTCTTGATCGAAACGAATTCCTTCTGTGCTATCTCTCCTTCAAAACGCACCACAATGAGCCCACTGAAGGATTATATTTGGGCTAACACGAGTTTAGGTTAATCTTTTCCATCAATCCATCGTCGTCGAAAAAGTGCCATCAAAAAGAGGCAAAGCAGGTGTTGAAATCTTGCAAGAATCAAAGCAAAAGTCGGGAAAGTGGTTGTTCAAGATGAGTCTGGTTGGTGCTTTTCATTTACGAATGAGGTAGATTTAACACATGCAGTTCGGGGTGGAAATACTCTATAAGGTTTCGAGTGTCTGTTTCAAAACGGATCTTTCCGTGACCTCAATAAAGAAAAGAACTAAGATAAGATGCTTAAAGTACTGAAATACATCTTGAAATGTTCTATGATGTAACTCAGTAACGCTTATCTCGAGTTCAACCAACCTCCCACGTGTTTACATCAGGTTATGTAAACACGGAGACCATTTTATACTTCTATGTGTTGAGCTTTGTATTCAGAAACCCAAACTGCTGTCGAGCCAGAAAATAAGCTGGAGCAATTACAAACACTGAAATACTGCCAAATTACTTGTTGGAATTGCTCCTAATGGAGTAACTTCCTTTGCTCCCCCTCTGTGGACTTGGATGGTCTCAGACAAGTGATTGTGAAGACTATTGGTCTTGTTAATAGTTTAGAAGGTGATACTGTTATGGCCGAAAAAGGTTTTCTAAAAAATGCAGCTCATTTCTCCTGCATTTTGTTGAGGGCCCAGGCTGTCTGCCCGGGGAACAACACACACGGCGTGTTGCTTCGTTACGCTCACATGTTGAACGATACATACATAAACTAAAGCAACTTAAGATACTATCCACTTCTTTTAAAGCCAATGCTGGACAGAATTGTATTTCTTAGTGCAGCTTTGTGCAACATACAAACAAAATCAATCGGGTAGGTATCACAATCATTAAAGATTGTTTAACTCAACATCTGACAAAGCAGTAAAGCGGGAATTAGGTTGACCCACTCTATAACAATATCAATTATAACCATTTTGAAATTATTAGTAACTCTTATAATTCAATTGGTTCCCTCCAACAGCATTTCAGCAGATTATTTTACCTGTCCTTACTACAAATAATTGCAGAACACTTGATAATTAGATTATTTAACTGCAAACAATGAAAATATATTATCTTTGGCTCAAAAATGGTTTTCAAAATGGATATAATTAAGGTAATTAAACTTTGTTTACGAATAATGACTTGCTTTCCATGTTCCTCAGTTTACTTTGATTGACAATTAATGAAATATTTTATTCCAATGATGTGAAGTGGATGCTCAGTGTTGATAAACTACTTTGACTGAGTGAGTTAATATAGAAAATATTGCTAGCTATTGATATAAAGTTCTTATAGACCATAGCCAATAGTGTCCATTTGGTAATAACTCTAATATCGTAATAATTATAAAACATTTAAATAACAAAATAATTTGTAAACTACTTCACTTAGCCTAAAAACATTTTTAACAGTTCACGAACAACAGACATTCCTTTCGCTACATTCAAACCTGTCATGAGTTGTGGAAAAAGTAAACATAAATCATTAAAAATTTCCTCTTGAGGGTGCTCGTCTAGCATTCCGAGTGTTTGTATGGTTTTAGTTGTAACTTTGGTCAAAGAAAACCGTTTTAGATCACGACAACCCTTTCCAGTCAAGTTTTTTTAGGTTTTACTTCTCCTCAAAAACTCCCTTAACTGGGAGGGATGAACTGTCAGTGCTGCACTGTCATCCTCACTTGTGACAGGTAATCCTTGCTTGGGGTTACATTTAGCATTTGGTGTCTCAGTTGATTGGCCCATGTTTAATGTTTTATTTTCATTCATTAGTCCCCTCAAACTTTTCCTAATACTTACATGGCTCCTTTTTTGTTCCACAAATTTACTGCACTCTTTGCCAGTGAATTGAAATTTGTATCGATTAGCACTATAATGAAGTTGATTTCTCTGATTCCGATGATTTGGTGTTTGACAGTTGAAAAACAAAACAGGAATTATTTGGTTTTTGTAGAATTTTGTAACTCTCGTTATAACCTCTTCCCAAAACTGTTTATCAAAGTCAATTTGAACAGTAAGTAAACCCTTGTTTGTGTAAATCACAAAGCCACGGAGGTGGAGGAGCAACATGCAAGACATCTGCGCGTACAGAGGAGCAGATGCTGGCACAGACCACTACCTAGTGATTGGAAAGTTTAAGGCAAGAATAGCCAAAGCCAAGAAGACCACGGAAGGGAAAGAAGACGTTTTGATGTCTCCAAGCTCAAAAATAGTGCCACGAAGAACCAGTTTGACATCGAACTCAAGAACCGGTTTACTGCTCTGATGGACACAGAAGGGACGGAAGAGAGAGAGGATGAAGAATCAAGTGATGCACTAGAAGAGACATGGGTGAAAGTAAAGGAAGCATTCACAGAGACATGCAAAAGTGTGCTTGGAACAAGGAAGAGACAATATAAACATTGGCTCACAGCAGATATCATCGACAAGATCAACAAGAGGAAAGAGGTCAAAAAGAAGCTAATCCAAGCAAAAACAAGAGGTCGGAAAAGACAGCTACAGCTGGAGTACAGTGAGAAACATAAAGAAGTGAAGAAATGTGCATGGAGAGACAAAAGAAGAAAGATGGATGAACTAGCGTCAGAAGCAGTAGATGCTGTGCAAAGAAACGACATGAAAGAACTGTACCAGAAGACTCGAATGCTTGCCGGCAGAGCCAACACTAATCTCAACAAACCAGTGAAAGACAAGGAAGGCAACACAATCACCAGCCCAGAAAAGCAAATGGATCAATGGAAAGAATACTTCGACAAAGTTCTCAATGGGACAATGGGACACCAGTAGTAGAACCTCCACCAGGAGAAGAACTGGACATCAACATGGACCCTTTCACGAGGGAAGAGATAATCAAAGCTATCCAGAAGACCAAAAATGGGAAAGCGCCCGGCCAAGACAACATACTACCAGAAGCTTTAAAGGCAAATCCGGAAACTAAAGCAAGTGTTATCTACAGACTGATCCAGGAGGCTTGGGAATTGAGAAGGATCCCAAAGAATGGCATAATGGGTACTTTGTGAAACTGCCGAAGAGAGGAGATCTCGCAGACTGCAACAACTGGAGAGGCATCCAGCTGCTTTCACTATTTAGCAAGGTCTATACAAGACTCATCCTAGAAAGGATTCAGAAAGCCATTGACAGCAAGCTGAGGGAGGAGCATAGCGGCTTCCACCCTGGTAGATCCTGCACAGAGCAGATCACGACCCTACGCATTATTATCGAACAGAGCCTGAAATGGCAGTCTTCACTGTACGTAAATTTTATTGATTTTCGCAAGGCCTTTGAAACAGTGGATCGCTCTTCCATGTGGAAAATTGTGCAGCACTATGGAGTTCCCAGAAAGTGACGGAGGTACTTCAAGATATATACAGCAGCACCCAATGTCAAGTCATCCATAACAATTGCCTTTCCCCGGCTTTTGATGTTATCACCGGAGTCAGACAAGGTTGCTTGCTTTCTCCATTGCTTTTCTCCATCGTCATTGACTGGATCATGCGCACCAGCAACAGGCAACCCAGAGGAATCCAGTGGACCATGGTGCCTAGGCTAGAGGATTTGGACTTTGCTGACGACATCTGCCTGTTGTCACACACCCAGGCACACATGCAAGCAAAAACTGACTCACTGCAAGCCACAGCAGCGAGGACTGGACTCCATGTAAATGCCAAGAAGACCAAGACCATGAGGATGCACGCCCAGCAGAAAAACAACATCACACTAGAAGGTCGGGTGCTAGAAGAAGTGGACCAGTTCACTTATCTCGGTAGTGTCATCAGCCGAAAAGGAAGAACTGACGAAGACATTAGGGCCAGGATAAACAAAGCTCGGTACTCGTTCACCATGCTGAGATCAGTATGGAGGGATCGAAATCTAACACTGAAAACCAAGATCCGCATCTTCAATAGCAATGTGAAGACTTCTCCTCTACGGATCAGAATCATGAGAACGAACAAAAGCCCTCGACCAAAAGCTCCAAGTTTTCATTAACAAGTGCCTCAGACGAATCCTCAACATCTAGTGGCCTGAGAGGATATCAAATGAAGAACTCTAGCAAAGGACTCAGCAAGAGCCGATTACAAAGACCATCAAAAGAAGAAAATGGAAATGGGTGGGTCACACTTGGAGGAGAGGAGAAGGAAACATTGCCCGAACAGCACTGGAGTGGAACCCCCAAGGACAACGCAGGAGGGGTTGCCCCAACAACACCTGGCGGCAAACGTTGGACACAGAATTGAGAATGGGAAGGCTCACCTGGAGAGAGGCCAAGAGGAAAGCGCAGAACTGTGACGGGCAGCAGAATGTGGTGGAAGCCATATGTGCCACCTAGGCACGAAGAGGATTAAGTCACTGACTTAAAATAAGTCACTGACTTAAAATGTAAAAACTAGGACGTTTCAGTTAAAAAATACAATAACATTCATCAGCACAAGTTAAAAATGGCGTCCAGATGTAAAAAAACTATAACCTTCATCAGCAGAAGTTAAAAACGGCGTACATTTATAATTTACTTCTGGACGCCGTTTTTAACTTCTTCTGATGGAGTTAATAGTTTTTTTTACATCTGGATGCCGTTTTTAATTTCTGCTGATGAAGGTTATAGTAATTTTAACCAAAACGTCCTAGTTTTTACATTTTAAGTCAGCAACAACATTTTACTTTTTAACACAATCATGCCTGACTGCAACTATCATATTTTTAATAATATACACACCTTTTAATTCAGCAAGAAATTCATTAAACTTCGATTGCGTTGCATTCGATTTTTCTATCATAACTGGAAACAAACATTGCATAAAACTGTGAAAACCTGAGCTAGAAAAACCCAGTACAGATATACAACATAAGGTAACTGTGTTGTACATGCGTGTTAGTGGTAATGACACAGCCACCAAATAGGGCACTATGGTCTCACGGGTCAGAGGGACTATAACAATAACTGTGTTGCAAATGTGTGTTAGTGGTAATGACACAGCCACTATATAGGGCAC
>JAOEJH020171207.1:0-14375 GCA_025448215.2 Palythoa grandis
TCAGTGATTTTTCGCTACCTCATTATCGAAAATCGACCCTCGGGTCACACGAGACCCGCGACACGATACCCGAGGGCATTGGTATGTTACCTCTGCACGGTACTGTATTTGTTAAAAGTTGAAATATCTCAATGGGAAAGATTGAAAGCTTTATTTTTATTGAATCAAGCAACTGAAGAGCTCAGTTTTCTGTTCCAAAAGTATGGCATATTTATAATCAAACAATACAAACTCAAAAATCTTATATTTTCATGTTAATTGGGGATAAGACACCTTTCCTACTCTTTTCGATATTTTTCTTTCAATTTCTACTGCTTTCTGATCATCTTTTTGAATAGCTATCTTTTGTTTTTCCATTGAGATAGAACCTATTTTGATATTAACCCTTAACCTGCTATATTACTCCAAGGTCACTGCTGAATTATTTTTGAAAATGAACAATATCACTTAAAAAAATTGGTACTAAATCTGATGCAAAACTTATATGTTCTGAATCAGTGATGGATGGTCCTTCACCACAGCCACTGGTATAAAGATCATGCCAAGCAGCAAGAGTTTGTTGCCATGGAAACCAAAAGAATGAGAACTTATTAGCTTGGGCATTTTATCTAATTGGTAATTTATTTGAATACATTTCACAAGCTAAAGACTTTTTACAATCTCATTTGTGATTTCTCATTTTTTAATGGTAGCAGTTAAAATATGTACAACTGATGTATATGGAAGTTAGTATTTTACTGGAAACAAAAACACTCAAACTTTTTATATTTCACTTAGTGAAACAAAAATAAAAAAGTTATTTATCATATTTTATTGAAAGAAATATAAAAATTTATGTACTGCAGGTCTTCAATGTGCGCCCTTGCTCTCTTTCTCCCCACCTTTTGATAACTTGTTCTTGTTGCTTGTCTTCAAAAATATGGCAGCTTCTCAACTTTTAATAAGGTTTCAGATGCTGATCTTATTGTTCTTTCCTTTATAAATTTCATACTCTGTGATGTAGCTGGACATGTCTTTGGCAACAATATAAACTTACTTGTGGAATTTGCGTGCTCTTATACCATTATAAACACATTACCATGCCAGCCAATCACACTTTCATCTAAACTAGGTTCTTTCC
Source organism: Palythoa grandis (assembly GCA_025448215.2). Lineage (NCBI taxonomy): Eukaryota > Metazoa > Cnidaria > Anthozoa > Zoantharia > Sphenopidae > Palythoa > Palythoa grandis. The sequence continues at coordinate 1,121 of JAOEJH020171207.1, forward strand.
ATGGCCAGTAAACTTCTCAAAATTGCTTTCGCAGAAAATCTTAAGCAGGATGAATTTTGAAAAGGGAATCATATTCTATCTAACCTTTCTAATTTTGAAAAGGAAATAATATTCTATCTATCTATTCCAGCTGATCTCTAGGAATGTAAAGTTGTTATCTCGACAATCTAAGCCAAGATATTAGAGCGTGTCAGCTTTCGTTTTTTTGGGTTCTGTCCATGGTATCCTCAGTGCTTCTTCGGGCTGTTGTTCAAGATTGTTCGGATTGCCATCAACAATTGAATACAGGAAAACCATAATACTCTTTTCTCGAAAATGTGGTCTCCGTTCATGAAATTAACTTCTCAGTCGCTGGTTCCGTGCTTTCTCCTCCCCATTTTACAGTAAGTACACAATGAATTGACTTAGACAATTTCAAAAGAGTTGTCAGAGTTTTCAAAGTGTGTTCTTCACTGGTGTAACAACATTTTCGCTTAAAATTTATCGCATTGTTTTGGACAGTTTCAACCAGGTGCCTTTGGCTTTACAAAGATGGCTTTTGTCAGCGATTATAAGGCGTTTGGTTTTACGAAAGCTCCCAACCCTGGGGCTTCCTCTGCAAGCTCCCATAAGGTCTGCACCTATTTGGAGGATGCTGAACGAGCTCCGATGCCAGCTTATATCAACACAGTACGTAATTCGCAATCTCGAGCACTTCCCTTCTCATTGAGAACTACTAGTTATAAAGAATTATCCTGACAATCAAAGGAAACTGATCTTAAACCACAGAGTGTTTAATACCTCATCACTGCTCCAGTAATCTTGTAAATCTAACTTGTTTTACAAGTCCCATCGCAAAAAACAACTGCATTTCTTTGTGACTCACAGGGTTGTCAATAAGCGCCGGCAACCGGCGATACCGCCGGCTACTTGAACGTTTTCACCAGCTGCAAATTGGCGGAGATAAGCGCTTTAAGAATAAATAAAATAAAAGGAAAAAGAAATTAGGTTAGAAGTACCCTTTTGCTCTATTCATAATTTCAATGTATTTTACAATGCACAATTTACAACAGAACTTTTCGCTTGATACGTTTTCGTGTGCTGCATGACTTGCAAATGAGCAGATAGCTTTGTTTGAAACTAAATTTACATAGGTCTTCGTTTATGGACTTTGTTATTCTAAATAAACCTTGTAAGTTAGTGTTGTCAATTTGCTACTGAACTTTAATATCAGATTTCGTCACAACACGAACACGGTAATTGAGTTCAAAAGTGATGTCCATTTCCAAATAAACAAAAAGAAAATTTTCAAAAAAAATTCTGCCCTTGTTTATTTCAAAATCGTTGGTATTTAATGCCTGTCATCAACATGGAGTTTGGTATTACAGCATCAGGTCTTGAACTCTCTAATTTTAGGGGCACGACCATTTTGGCCTCAAGATGTGTGGCAACCAATAACAATAGTTTAGGCGTCCTTTGGATGAATAAAACCAACCACCTTTCTGTATATTTCTTATTTTGAAGATTTTCAGAAATGAATCTGTGTTTTGATGCTGTGAATTTTGCTCCTAATTGACATCACCTGTAAGTATTATCAGATTTCTATTCAATGTCCGTGGTTTTCCCCTGTTTTAGAATGCAGAAACATTGATGTCAAATTTTTGTTTGCTTATATCATTTGGCCTAGGAAATCAATTAAAGTTTTATTTCATTAGCTGTTAGCAGCAAAATAGATCTTTTTCTTTCTCAATAAATAAAGCCGACTTAAACGGCAAGTCCAATTGAAATATCGTCAGTGCAAAGCCATTTATTTTCACTTTAAATTGCCACGGAAAAAGTACTTACGAACACAGCCAAAAAATACTCGTCCTTTCTTATTAAAAAAACGGTATAAAATGAAGAAAGCTGTACTCGAATATAGCACGGCTTGATTTTAAAATAATGTTTAACTTCTAAATTGGCCGTATTTATCCAGAATGACGAATTATTCATCTCAGAAGAATTATTTGACTGGGCTGGATAAAAACGGGATGAAGCAAACACCACTTTAGTTTGTCGGTTTAGTGCGTCTCGCACTAAACAGGTGAACTAAAATGGGTCTGTAAACTGCGATTTTTTAGTTCATCTCCGTATTTATTGGACAAATAATTCGACTTTCTGAGTAAATATGGTATTTCTTTTGGTCAGAAACGGAAGCAACTCAGGTGCTTGAAGATTTCATCTGCTTTTTTACCACAAAGGAGACGAACTGTCTAGGCTGTTTTTAGCAAAAGCTAATCAGTTTTTAATACATTTAAATGGCTTTTTCTAAACACGGTAAAGCTATCCTTTAGGACGGCCTTAACTTTTGAGGGACGACTAATAAATAATTGCTGGTTGGCCCGTGTACAACAAAATTTCCCTTAAAATTGAACACTGAATAAAAAAGTTAGACTGGGACTAAAGGTTAAAGTCAAAGCTCCTAGAGAAGAAATATATAAAACAACTGATTAGTCATTAATAGCTTAAAGTTTTTTTCAGGAAGTGAGACTTGTTAAAATTTCTCTGAGGAAAGGCAATTTTTGGCAATGTCAAATTCATTTTGCTTCTGGGGGCTTTGCTCCCTGAACCCCCAACGGGGCTCTGCCCCTGTACCCCGTTGGGGGCCTCGGCAGGCTTCAGACCCCTCGCCTATGCGGGGGGCCTCTGGCCCCCAGTGCCATCTACTTTCAGAATATCTCTGCCAACTTCAAATCTTATTGACAACCCTGGACTCACTGGCCTCCATTCATTAACTTTTTATTCTTGCATGTTCCGCAAGATCAGAATTACTGTAGCTACAGTTTGTTCAGCATATTGGTTCACCTCCACAACAAGTTTGTTGATCAATCATCGGTAAAAAATATCTGTAAACAAACCAACGGAGATTTATCTCCTAGAAAAGAAACTCTGATTGCAGGAGTTGCAGTAAAATGGGATTGAACAGCTGCGACATTCACAACAGCCAGATTACTATCCACTCAAGATTTCCTTTGGCTTTATCCTGCTTTGTTTTTTCTTTCTTCACTTTTGTTATCTTCCCAGTCTCCAATTTGTTTTGATCTTTCTGCTGCTGTTGAAATTTCATCTTCACCAAATCCTTCAGAGTCTTCTTCATCACATGAACTATTGGAAATTTTAGTCACAATTTCATCTTCTATAAACAATGCCATTTTGATAATGGAAGCATGCCAATAAAATCTCTCAAACATATGCTTGCTACATGTCAAGTGTAAAAATCAGTAAAATACTTAGACAAGAGATTGATTCATCAAAACTAACTTGTGTTTTCAAAGCTTATTTGCATTAGACAAAGGAGAATGCATATTAATCATGTCATTGCTCGTAGGCTCAGGCTTGATGCTATCCCATTTTAAGATTTTTTGTACGTATGGCCGGCCAGCTATCCTAAAATGCCTCGACATCATGCGACTGTGGCAACTTGGTGACTAATGTTCTGTTCCTTTTTGCGTGAACTGCAAAACATGCCGACTTTCTTCTATTTTAACTCTTTTCTTTTGGAATTCAAGAATTTAAATGAACAATCAAAAAGAAGAATAGAAGGAAATGTTTGCTTGCCTTTGGTTTGCAAAAGAAAAATAACAGTAATGTAGAAAGCTTCCAAGGGAGTAGCCGGAACCGAATTTGTAACAATTGCCGGTTTTCACTGTCACACCATCATCAAAACCATTCAACAAATAAAGTCAAGAATCAAAGAGATAAAACAAGACAAATATTCAAACAGTCTTGCAAAGGTTTAGGTCTGTGCGATGTTCCGTGTGGGAGATATTCGAAGAAATGTTTTACTCAAATTTATAAGGCCTTTAATGGAGACGCCATGTTTGTGTCCCTCTGAGGGGCACAAATATGGCGACCGGAAACGAACAAAAACATATGTCATCGAGTTTTGCTATAAAAAGCCTGTAGTTGTCTTCTGAGGGCTCACAAACATCTGTATGAGTACTTATTCTTATACAAGGACTGTTCAGATTGCAAAATCTCTGCGATTAAGTCACTTTTTTAACCTATGTGACAGCATTCTCAGCCCCATTTTAATATCGTATTATGCAAAAGCCAAGAAATTCAGCCTTGTTTTATCACAAGACAAAACACCTTATCAAACTGAAAGTTTGTGAAAAGATAAGTCTTCAGCTGTTCTAATAACTAACTAAACTAAAATCTCAAAAGGATTGATAATTCCTTATTTTTTAATTTTGATGACGTCACATGAAAACCAAGAATAGCTACAAAACATTCAATTTATCGGACAAAATATACAAAAATCTTTTTGTCTTAATGGATTTTTAGGTCTTTTAAAGATTAAAGGAGTAAGAACTAATGGTGAAAAAAATAAAAATAAAAATGTTTTTCTCTATTTGGAAAAGATAATTTTTTTAGAGAGAAAAAAACAATCGAATGTGCCCAGAGAGGATCAAACTGAGAACATGCACACCCAAGCGTGGTATCACATAATAAATAAGCATTGATCTCTTGAGTAAAGCATTATTATTGTTTAACTTATTATCTAATAATTATAAATTTTGATATAATTCAGCTCTTTGGCAGCAAGGATAACACAGACAAAAGATTATAAAGAATTGTGGCGGTATTCAGTAATCAGTACATTCACAAGCACTGTTCGATTTGGATCAAGACTGTGACAAGCAGAGCTCAGAAATATGTCGAATGCATTTCACTAATCTATGATTACTTCTAGTATATTTGAATATATTAAAAATGAGTAAACTTGTGAATAGTACTGAGAAATACAATATGGGAAATGAGTTATCTCATGAATAGAATGACAAAGGATACAAAGATTCAAACTTTTTTTGTTTTTGCTTCAATGTTGTGGATTAGGAGGTGGAACAGATGGCTCTTTAATAAATTTGTTCAAAGATCTGATTAACAATTATTTTGACTTACAACCAAAATGGTTGCATTTACAACAATAACCTGTCAGATTAACAACTTGAACAGCAGAAGATCAGCAAGTTATTTTGTCCATTATACCATGTACTATAAGTTATTTGGAAGCCTGGGAGTAAAACATGAAATTTTAACAATGCCGGATTTCAAGCCGAAAGAGACTAAGCACTAGTTCAGAAAAATTTGGATGCATGAAACAAAATGGTGGCCACATAAGATGTGTAAGTTCACTTCATTTCACTTGTTTTAGTATTGTGCAACCTCTAATGATGAACATGTAGAGCAGAGGCTAGTGAATGACATTTCAAATTATTTGAAATGGGATTTTTGGATTCTTTTGAAAAGGCAGAACAAAAGGGTTTAAGAAATTTGAACTTCCTTCAACGGATGACACTTTGTATGGCGGTACAAAAGGAATTAAGAGATCAAGCCACAATACAAAACCTATGTAAATAGTCTTAATACAGTGCGACAAACGCCAGAGACGGTGCTTCAATTGTTTGGGAAGCAATCACACAAAAATCCAATGTTTCTCCAAAAATCGATGTTTTAAGTGCATAAAGAAACACCATACATCCATCTGTAATGACAAGCAAGAACAAGCCGTTAAAAGCAAACCAGAACAACAAAAGAAGAAAGAGCCAGATTCTGATCCGCCATCCGAGAACCCTCCAGCAAGTACCAAAAGGCATATTGGTGTGAGCCATGCAGCTGATCTCAATGCCTAAATTCTAATGCAATCTGCCATCGTGCACAACAGTTAGTAAGCACAACAGTGAACACTATCACCAAGCTCGTCTATTGTTTGACACTGGGGCACACAGAACCTTCATCACAGAAGATATGAGAGACAAACTCAAATTGGAAACAATACGCAAGGAGTTACTTGATGTACACCACGTTCGGAGCAAACAAGAGCAGTAGAACCACATATGATGTTGTAACTTTTAACCTGGTGATAGAAGCGAAAACATCAACATAACAGCTCTTGTAATCACAACTGTCTGCCCACCACTATGCACAACAAAAAATCTAACATTACCCATGGAACTCAAACAACTTGAATTAGCCGATCCATTACATGCTTCAGAGAAACGTAAAGTTGACACCCTCATCGGGAACGATTACTACAGTCACTTAATGATCGGAAACATGAAAATATCCAGAGACGAAACATTGATAGCCACAGAGAAGATGGTAGGCCTCGTTAAACGACCACTCAAGAAAGTTATCGGTAAGGCATGCTTAAACGTGATCGAATTAAGCACAATCCTAACAGAAGTAGAAGCAGTGCTAAACAGCCGCCCCCTAACCTACACATATGTAGACATAAGAGACCAACCTCCTTTGACGCCCACTCATTTTTTGTGCGGTCATCGATTACTATCATTGCCTGATCAGTTAACACAAGTAAAATCGAAGATCAAGACTACAAATTTTCATGAAAAGAATTGTGCAGAAGAGCAAAGTTTCATGAAAACTTGCTGCACTCCTTCTGGAAACGATAGCAGCAAGAATATTTAACAGGATTACATGAACAACACTGTAAGAAGAAGAACATAGCAAAGTATACAGTTTCCAAAGGGGATGAGGTCCTCATTCACGAACAGAATCAGAAACGCAACCAATGGAAAATGGGCGTTATATTCAATCTTTATCCTGGTAAAGACAGTCTTGTCTGATCGGTATCTCTACGGACGAGTTCTGGCAGAGAGCTTACCAGACCAATGGAAAGGCTCTACCCCACGGAAATATCAGAAGAGAATACTCAAAACAATAAAGATACAACAGCCTCAGAAAAGCAAAGACGACCCATTCGTCTAGCTGCCCAAAAGGCAGTTCAAAAAATAAAAGAACAATCTCAATAAACGTTAAGTACTGAACTCCACAACATTCTAATGGAATATTAATCCTCAAAAACACTTTTGTAAGACTTTTTTAGCTGTTGCCTATTTTATGTGGGTCCGGAGAGTGTCACGAAATCTCATTTTTAATGCATGACATCATAATACTATGATTATTCTGACTTAAAAATAAAAGACGAGAACTTCTGTGAACCTGGTCTGAATAGTATCTTATTGCTGAAAATTCAAGCTTATTTTGACAATGTTTAGTGTTTCCTTAATGTCAAGCACAATAGTTAAAAAGTTATGTGATCACATCACATTCGTCAGTCGTTTGTCTTGCCAGGACAAACCTCATTGATGTCCCACTCTGAAAATTTCTAGGTCCCTCACCTGCAATCCCATGGTCCCAAGCCCACGATCCCTCAGTTCTGGGCCTGTGGTCCCCCATGTACCCTTTCCCAGAGATGGTAATGTAATTTGTGTTTTTTTCTTCCTCTGTTCTTCTTTACTGGCTCTTTGCACTTATTTGTGGTCTAATTAGATTATATTCTAATTAATTAAACAAAAGCATTGTTTCCCTTGAATACTGTAGCTATACTACCAACAGCAATGAATGTCTTGTAAACTGAAATGTTTAATAACTGGAAATAAAGTGTAAAGTGCAATTGGTTACAATTTTGGGCCCTGTAATTTTTTATTTTATCACATTAATGGATGAAAAAACAATTCATGTAGAGCTTCAAATTCAAAGTTCTATAGTCTCAAGTACATAGACATACCAACTTTCTCCTCTTAACTTCAGGTGTATCTTCATCCACTATTTGTGAAAACAAATCAGCTAAAAACTTCTCATCTTCCTGTATTTCAGAAAAGTACATAATACATTTAAAGTGACTTCATTTACCCCCCTGTGACTGTCACTATCTGGCAAATACCAATGCATAACATTAAACAAACTAAATAAACGTCTGCCACCCAAATCAGCCACAATTCACCGCTCACTTCCAGTTCCTTTCAGAATATTGCTTCTGCCCACCATTATTGCTTGACGATGCCAGTCTGGGGGTTTTCTGTAATGACAACACTTATAAACACAATACTAACCAAACAATAGTTTTTGTGTCACTCAGCTGGACAAATTATGCTAAAAGTTGGTGATGTCTAGAAAAACTTAGTCAAATGTAATATAGTTGAACCCCATTATTTCGAAGTCCCAAGGGAAAGAGAAAATAGTTCAAAATAGTGGGGGTTTGAAATAACGGGGTCAGCCTTAAATACACCATGGTGGTATGCAAAACTAAGGGAAATAAATTATTAGTTCGAAATAACTGGGACTTTGAAATAACCGAGTTTGAAATAACGGGGTTCAACTGTAGCAGCAATTATCATGAAAGATCACTACGTTGATTGAAAAAATTTAATTGCCTTTGTAACATTACTACTAACTGTAAAAAAAATACCCGACAGGGCTCCGTCAGCAAAGAACTAATAACAGGGTTCGTACAGACTGAGAGTAGCGAGGTTTATGTGAAAGACTGAGGCTAAACATTTTCCCAGACAGACCAAGCAAAACAATGTGATTATTATAGGTAATCGAATGGGGCCAAGTCCAATTTGGGAAAAATCATGCATCATTTGGCCAAATTGAAGTTAATTCTTTCACTGTGGCCAAACAACAAGTGATTGCTCTCAAAATTGGACGAGGGCACATTCAATTGCCTTTTAATAACATAGGGGGCAAATTAACTCTGCATTTTAGCTTGTGAAACAAACTTTCTGAAAGGAAAGTGTCAAGCAGTGTGGACTTTAAACAATAACAACAACAATACAGCAGAGATAAAACAACAAGCATTTAATAGCCACCATTAATGGAAAAGGTAACAATTGAAAAAAACAGAATTTACAAAGGAGTCAGACAATAACCTTTATGAAGACTTAATTTTTGCTGTTTTGGCTTTTCCATGGTAAAGAACTCCAGCTCAGGGTCAAGGGAAAATTACCAAAAATGATCCAGGAAAAGCACAACAGCAAATAATGAACGGATGGTCAAGTTTCAGTATATTAAAGAATTGCACATCGAAATTTGATTGCCTCATATATGAAATGTTCTAAATAAAAGAACTATCACCCACACTTAATGTTCAGTCTGACTCTGTGTGAGCAAAACTATTTACATAATTTGTTTCATTCACGAAAAATTTCTCTGTGCCAGAAAACGTTTTTCATAACTGTTTTGTTCACTGAAAATTCTCACTCTATTGTACTGTATTGTAATTGTTTGTTGAACCGCATTGTATGCTATATATCAAAAATTCTCTGTGATTTACATAACTATTGTATTAAGAACTGTACTGTATATGTATTCTGTCACATCGGACAATGTCAAAATGTTGCAAAAAGTTGTTCCCATTTGCTTTTCTTGTTAATGATGGTCAATGTGTTTGTGCTTTGCAGCAGCAAATATTGTAATTTGATTGCCAGTTGTCTTCCAAGAACTATCGATTAGCAAGATAAAACAACAAATTTGTTTATCTCCAAAATGGATAGATACAATCAACTTCAAACTTGGGAAGGTGGTAAAAATGTTTACATATGATAGTGTGGGTGCATACACCAAAAGTACAGGTATTCACTTCACTGAAAACAAATGAAATGACAACCGTTCATAAGGCGCTTCATGTTTCCTCTAATTCTTTTTGTAGGTAATCACACAACTTCCAGTCCAATTTGTGGGATTTTCAAACTGTATCAAAATTGCATGAGCTAGTAGTGTAAATGTAATTTGAGCTTTCTGAAAAACACACAAGTGTAAACTATTTCCAAATTAAAAAATGAGAAATGTTTTGTGATTAATTTTTAATAATTTACATAACAAAATTACAGAGCAAGTTCTGCTTTGGATGTGAACAATTTTCCAACTTTTATTTTCAAGTATCATGCAACCAAAACAAAAGATTAGATTGGTTTATACCAAACTCTACTGGTTATAAGCCAATCAAAAGTGACAATTCTGTGAGCATTAAGTTAACTAATTGTTGCACTGTGTTTACAAAAAAACAGCACTGCTCTCAGCCAATCAGAATTGAGTAATTTTGTTATGTGTAATATCAAAAAATAAATGCATTTGAACTCATGAATTTAAAAGTTTTGTATTTCTTCAACCGAGCTAAGAAAACTTTGTAAACGAGGCTTTTTGTTTTTCATATTTGTTAACACTGAATTTGCTCATGCAACTGATCACGAAATCCAGTTGCCATAGAAAGGTTGTAATTGCATCATGTGAAATTTCAAATTAGATGGTTATTACAGATAAATTAAGGCCCTTATTAACAAGATAATTTGTCCCTTATGTCATTAAGATATTCATTACATGGCTTCACTCTTAGGTGAGTGAAAAATAACTTATTGTCAGTGTCACTTCGCAAAATCTTTGTATACTTGCACTCATGTAAAATCAGTCTCGTATAGCAGGTTATTGGACTGATTTTCACCCAATAAGCACACAGGATTTGGTTATTGGCCCTAGGAATATATGTTGCTATGTAAAAAGCTCTGAAATAAAAATCCAGTTTAGAAAGCAGGAACAACAACAACAACAACAACAACAATTTATTGTACCCACGTGTGCTTTACAATGTACATTGTAGTAAATCAGATATATAAAATAAAAAATACTGTTTGGTAGGTACCAACTTCCAAGAATAACTAAAAAGCTAAATGATGCTTGGAAGTTGGTTAAGTAAAGTTGGGAAACCCAATGTACACTTTTTAAAGTGTCTGGTTAACCTCTTGGGTACAAATACTGTAAAGTTATTGTTGTTGACAGCAGTTTTCAAAATCACAACAAAAAATTGTGGATTTTACATTTAGAAGCATATTTTGGGATGACGGCACAATACCTTTCATTATGCCATATATACCTGGAAAAACATCCTAAAATAAAACTATGACAAAATTTCAGTTGTCAAAAAACTCTTGTGTACGATTTGTAAAAATGTTAACATAATGATTTGTACGTTTGTTTCAGCCACATCATAGAAGGGCAATCTGTAACTAAAAAGCACTTTCTTGAGATATATAAACAATAATTAATTCGATACAATAATAATCAATTCGACTTACCTGAAGATGATTAACAATTTCAATCTTATTAAAGAATATGAACGATCCAACTGAAGCCAGCATATTTTCTTCGAATATTGTTGGTGGTGGTAATATCACATCATAAATGTATTGCACTCTGAAAGTTTGATGAATCTTCGACAAAATCTCTGAGTTCGTGATTGGAATCACCTCTTGAAACTTGGCTGTCTCTTTTAAAAAATGTCTGTGTTTCTGTTGCACTGACGCGTTAGGGTCGTATTCTAAACAACCAACAACATCCAAAAGTAAATCGTCCGCGAAGAGTATTTCCAGAAGCGAGGGTTTGTTTAATAAGATCATTGTTTTAAAAATATCAAATATATGATGAAGCCCGTCCAAATTTTCCAGGTCCTCACACATGTGAAAAATGTCAATCAGTTTTCTTATATACTGTTCTTGTTCGATTGACAAAGCTAACTTCTCTCTCCGAATAGGAGATGGCAAAACTCCACTAAAAAGTTCAGAAATTTCTTCGAGTTTACTAAGTTCGGGTGAAGGAAGTTCGATCGGCCCCGCAGAATCCAAAACTTCTTCAAACCTTTCTTCTGAATCATCTTCTTCAGGAATATCCTGGGTAATTGTTACAGAAGGATCTTTTCCTTGAACCTGCTCGTACAAATGTCAACAAAAAAACACAACGTTAGCCTATTGTAAAATTGACTTACAGTAAGGTGAAAGATAAACGATTTCGCAAGCGACAGAGACAGAATGTAGCTATTGACAAACTTCTTTAAACGCCAAAACTTCTAGTTTTAGGAAACATTATATACTGAAAAGTAAAATGGTAAATAAAAACATATATAAAAACATTTGGCTGTCAATGTCATAGCCCTGTATCACAACTTACAGTTCGTACCTGACAAATTTTCTCCCAGATCTCATCGCAACCTGCTTTTTCCTGAAAGCTCAAAGCAAGATCGTAGTTTTCTCCTTCTGACCACACAATCAGCGTTTCCTAAAATTTCGGATAACACAAACTACTTAGTTACTCAGGTTGCTAAAACGAAACATTTGGTACTTCGGCTACATCAATTCTAACCTGCTGTTTTTGGTACGCTGTGTGCGATTGGATTCTTGATTCAAGTAAAATCGATCCTGTAAATAAATGAAAGTCTGTCAACTTTGAACACATTTATAGTGTTGATTCTCTGAACCACAAGTACATTCATATATACAAGAAACGTATACAAACCATCTTCTTCGGATCGAACCATGATGGACATTCCCTGTAAACTTTCAACATATGACGAAGACACGTGTCCTGTTCCTCGGTCATCCCATTGTCGATCTTCATTAAGAACATAAAGCTTGACACGTCGCCTAGTACTAGCCATGTTTCTTCCAATTTAATTTGTATGAAAAATACGATGTTTTAGCCTTGTGCAACATGAGAAATACTGTTCAAAACTTCACCTCATAACTGTCCGCCATTCTAGCTGAGCTTCCTTCTGCACTGTACCATTAAAAACATTTGGGGAGCCCGCACAATTTAGCAGGGCTATCAACGAGGCGCGCCATTTTTAAACAAACGATACACAATTGTTTTAACCCTTAACGCAATTTAGCCACGGCCGGACAAAAATTAACAAACCGACCATCAAAAAGCGCATTAACTAAAATTACGGTTTCTTCATTAAATGGACCGAGTCCTAAATCTCAATAGTTATTAGACCGCAACCATCCCCTCGATCCAGCTCCCTTGTTATTATCATAATTATTATTAGTAGTAGTGACATCATTTTATATATATATTATTTACACATTATTGTTATGTTGTTGCTGAAAATAACGAAGGCAGTGGAAGTAAATTGGTCAACCTGGGAACGAGGTTGTAAATTGATACATGGTGTTAGATTTTCAGATTTTTTTTCAGATTTTTTTATTCTTTGTACTCGTCTTAGATACATGTAACATATAAAGTAAAATAAGTTAATTACAGTATATAAAGTAAACTAATTTAGTTACAGTTGAGAACGAGTAACATACAATATACATGATATATAGATATACGAGTACAGGATATCCTAATAGTCGAAACTAATCTAGAGGATACCCTAAACACTGCCTCCTCAAATCTCAAGGAATTTACGGAGGATCAGTGCCGAACAAAGTATTACACCTTGTCTTAACATTTATTTTTTCTGTGCAGCCATTTGCGCGGGATTTCAGGAGTTTTACCCATTTACTCATTGCCACAGAGAAATCCTAGGCTCTTTGGCAAGAGCCTGGGTACGAGGTTAACAAGGTCAGTATTAATAAAGTCCGCCGCACACTGGCGAACTTGCAGCGCGCACTTGTTATTCGTGACAAGTTGGATCGACAAAATTTCCTAGTGTGCG
>JAOEJH020172332.1:0-14367 GCA_025448215.2 Palythoa grandis
TTTTACAGATGGCAGTGACATGAGATGAAAATGAAAGAGACTCTTCAAATAACACACCAATGTTCTTGACGGATGCATTCTACAACTTCATTTGAAACAGCGAGGGCATTAACAGGAGGTTTGGGACGATACGAGGAAGAAATCACGATAATGTTTGTTTTACTGTCGTTTATCTTAAGTTTGTTTTTTCTCATCCAGTCCTTGATTCCGCGAATACAATCTTCAGTTTTGATTTTTGACTTCAATGATAAAAATCCGAGAAAACCTTCTCTGGTAAAAAGGTATAAAATACTAGCTTTTGATGACAAACGGAAAATAAGGTAAGTAATAAAACTAGCATAAAAATGAATGAAAATATAGTGATTTTTTTGTTGTATTTTATCAGTTCGCGTGCTTCCGATGGGAGACAAGTGCATACGGTGAACCACCGCATCAAAATCACCAGGGCATCAAACCCGGTTACCTAGAAGAACGAAAAAAGTTAACTGAAAGGTTATTAGGAAGTCGTAAAAGGCGCGAGGTGGCAGTAGTTCTCCCGAACCTGACACCCAGTCAGTGTTTTTGTCATGGGTGGAATGTAGGTTTTTGGATATTTATAGGCAATAGCAAGACACGAAGCGGTCATTAGAAGGAAGGTGAGAAGTGCTGTTTTTGGGTTTTTGGTATATGTAAAAGCACTAGGTAAACAGCCATGGGCAATGAGAAGATAGGTCAGTTCTTGCATTGTGCCATGACTCTAATTTTCCTTGTATTATTGTTTCCTTTGTTAGTAATTTTGGCATTGCTGAAATCAATTTGGTGGCCACAAGGCCAAGTGTAATTAGCGAAATTCAATAATGTCTGACATTGCTGAACGAAACGTTCAAAATAAGACCGGGTTATAGACCTGGTCTACCACACATACATGTGCATTGTGACCACACATAAACCCGGTGTCAGTGAGCTTTTTGTAGCCTTATCTTGTTTGGAAGATTGTTCCAAAGCACTAGCGTTGCGACTGACAAAGCTCTTGAACGGTAGGCTAGTATTTTATATTTGGGAACAGAGAGAAGTTTCTTTGATATTTACAGGTTTACAGGTTTTATTAATTCATTAAAAACCTTGCAGTCAATAGGACTGAATTGCGTAATTATTACAATAGGAGGAAGAACGAAGGTTACGAGCTGGTTTGTAGGGCTGTGGTGTTCCACTGTTAAGTGTCCTATAGGTCAGGATCAGGATTTTGAACATGATACGCTGTTGTACAGGAAGCTAGTGAAGTTCCTTCAAAATAGGTGCTTTGTGATCAAATTTGTGGGAACCAGTAAGTAGGCGAGCAGCTGAGTTCTGTACATATTGGAGTTTTTGAATAAAGTCGGTAGGCAGGTCATAGTGTAAGAACTTGATTACATTCAAAGGACAGATACCGTTTGATGCGCGCAATGTTTCGAACGTGAAAGAATCCAGATTTACAGGTAGCAGCAATTTGTTTTTCCATAGTAAGACTGTTGTCCAATAAACTTCCAAGATTTTTCTCGGTTTCTGATGGATAGATGTATTCAGTCCCAATCACAATTCTACCAATAGACGGCTGAGGACGATGAGGATGCAGTGAGGATCAAAAGTGTCTCCTAATGACGAAGTATATATCATATTCATAGTAGAGGCCCCAGAACTGCCCCCTGTGGCACTCCACGAGCAAATTCTCGACTAGATGATTGTTTACCATCAATCAACAATCAATTGCTCCGACTGCCCAGCCTCCTACATTGGAGAGACTGGACGAAACCTTAACACCAGACTAAATGAACACAAACGAGCAACTAGAAATGGTGATTTCAGCAATCACTTTTTTGAAGATCACCGACTCACGAAGCACACTATCGACTGGGACTCGACACAATGTTTGACTTATAGCACTAACTATTTTCAACGACTGACCCTGGAAAGCTGGTTTACTAACTTAGAACGGACTCTTCTCAACAGATGACAACATGTATCAGCACCCAACAAACGACTCATTCACGACATAAGCAAAACCAGCGAACGGAACAGAACGAGCTAACCTAACTTTACAGATCGAAAAGTAACCAATTAGGAACAATTACCTAAGTCCAACGTTAATCACATTACAACTTAACTGACCAATCAGTAATTGAGCACCAGACTATATTAGAATTCATTAACACATTATTCCTCACTTGACTCTGAAGATGACTTCCGCACAGGTTGTTGAACGTCAGTCACTAACATCGACACCAGTCCTTCTCAGGACTACATTAACCCGGACCTTCTCACCATACGATATAAATTTATAATTCTTGTGATCGCTGGTAGAAGAACATAAAGGCATTCTTTCATAATAATGCCTGGTTCAAAATCAGTAAGTCAGGCGGCACAGGGAAGTGAATCGAAAGTGAGTTTAGAGTTCATATCATTGATCCGAATTCTGGATATTTTCTCAACAAAAACGTCAGTAAATTTGTCAGCAAGCTCGCTTGAGTTTCCGAATGAGGCAGTTGCTTTTCAGATTTTCAGTTCAGTATTTTGTGAAAGCAAGAAAACACTTTCGGATCGGATTTGCTATTAGCAATAGCTAAGCTAAAGCTAAATCCTTTTACGAGCCTGGTGCCCCATTGGAGCCGGCGCTTATCTCAGGTTTCTGTAGTGTTAAGCGGATGAGAGTCATTGACTCCCCCTGGACGGCACACTAATCCGTCGCAGGTTAGCCCCCAGCAGAAGCTGGTACTCGTTTTATCGACCCCGTAAGGATGGAAAGCTGAGTCAGCTTTGGCGGAAAAGGTCACACAAATGTTCAACACTCGGCTGAGCCGGGATTTGAACCCGGGACCTTGTGGTTGGAAGGCAGAGATCTTACCGCTGCGCCAACCACGCCGCCATGCTATTAGCAATGATTGATGAATAATATTTCTTTTTAGATAATGAAATCAGAGTGTTAACAGTTTTGCATTGCCCAATATACAGTGGATTTCCCTGTCGACTGTGAGTCTTGTTGTCCGCCATTTATCCTCCAATTTCCGACGTTTCAATTCTCCTTTGTAATGTCATTAGAGTACCACGGTGTGGCAGGCCTGAGTGTCACAACTGATGCGTTTCTCTAGTGGGGCGTGTCGCTCCAAGATCAATCAAATTTAGAGATATTAATAGAATCACATATAGTCATGAAGGGTGATTAGGAAAGATCGTCACAGAACACCGTTTTGTCTATAGATCGTAGCTTTCCATAATTAATTTCTTCTCAAAGGGTGGTTTAGTAAAAGCTAACTGACAATGTACTGCAAAGTGATCGGAGATCACAGAATCTTGAACAGAAATTACCAAACTAAACGAGACTTACCTGTAAGTTGAAGTTTGATTGGAATTCTATTCAGTCATCAGTCAGGAACGAAGGAGTAACATGAGATGCGCATGTGCTTTCGCTGGTCAGTATTCAACATGAGTGATACTGGAGCAAAGGAACAAAGGAGCCAGGGAGGTTAGGGTTTTGGGCATGTGACCCTTTCGTTCCTGACTGATGACTGAATAGAATTCCAATCAAACTTCAACTCACAGGTAAATCTCGTTTAATTTGGTAATTCTATCACGTCATCAGTCTACGTCACTACGGACTCACGAGACTTCAAAGTCTAGTATCACGAACACCCAAAGTGCCAAAGATAGTGACTTTATTTTCTGAACTGGAACAAAACCTGCCATTGTAATACATCTTATGAAAAATGAGTGCCGCTGAAAGTAGTGGGCTCTGTGTCTACTGGCTTACAATAAAACCTTGCAAAGGTTCCTGCATTTGACCAACCTGCTGCCAACATAATCTCATCCAAATTCAAACCTTTGGACTTACAACAGGAAGAAGATGCAGATCTATTACTGTGTCCTTTGTAAGTATTCACATCAATACCCGCTGACTATAAAACCGATTTTGTCCATCTAGAAATGGGGTCTTTTGATACTGGATGATGTGGTCTCTGGTAGCTCAACAATAACTGAGATTGCCCATTCCTTAGCTGTACAGTTTTCTGCAAATATTCCTTCAGATGCTGTACCACACATAACCTCTCATTGTCCTTAAATAAAACCAATTCAATGGGCTTCAGATGTTTTCCAGACTTAGTTTGTATCAACTTTCCCTGTACTATTATTCGGTATCTATCATCCAATTCTTGAATATAGTTAATATCCAACATGTGAATAGTTTGTGCTGGTTGTGCAGTTGTAAGACATAATAACATAGTTTCAACGTAAGGTCCTTAAGGCACAAAAAACTTATTGCCTGGAAACCTTCTAAATAATTCAAAACAATCGTAACGTCCCAAATCTTAGAGTATCTTGGTAAAGCTGGTTTAAGCTCAAAAATGCCTTTTAAACAACGACAAACCAAAGGATGTCCACCAAACTGCACTCCATCTTCCAGTGATTGATGAAAGTGCTGAGCGAGCGGTGTTTATAGCACTATACCCCAACCCTGAGTGGTATAACATAACTAAAAATTCAATAGCATTGTGGAGTCCAGGTTTATAAACGTCAAACTCATTATCACTGCAATACTGTTGCCACTTCTTCAGGTATGATTTATACTGTTTGGCAGTTCCACTTCTCCCGGATGCTATCACTATATCCTTTGCCTTCTCTGACAAATTGTAGAGATTCAGCTTCTCCCTGACAAGAGGCAGACAATCAGATTTAGTTTGTGCCAGATTGGATGAACTTCCGAAGGCTGGCTTGGTAGACTCAGTAAGTCCGGTCTTGCCTTGATGTGAACTGGGCCTAGTTGAATCATCTGCACTGCCTTGGGGTACCAGGCCTGAGTTGGCCAGTCTGGTAACACACAAACTCCTGTTGCTCCCTCTTGTTGAATTTGCTTAGAACCATTGGAATAATACTAAAAGGTGGAAAAGCATAGTATTTCAGATTTGATCAGTGCAACATGAAAGCGTCTATGGCAAAAGCACTTGGATCTGATCTATATGAGACATGTTTCCCAAACTGTTTATTTATGAGTGAAGCAAACAGGTCAATTTCAGAGGTGAAATTCAGCCTTTCTAAAGTCTCTTCTAAGCATAACCTGTTAATCATCCATTCTGATTTGTTTTGGTTTCTCCTGGATTCAAAGTCAGCAATTTCATTTTGTTTTCCAGGTATGTGTGCTACTCTTATCCATATGTCCCTGCTAATGTACCATTCCCAGATTTCCTATGTCAGGGAATTGCAAGGATCCGAGTGGCTGGTACCCATGTGATTGAGCACAATTACAGCAGTTGTATTGTCACACATAATTCTTATGTGGGTGTTCTGTTTGTCTTTAGCAAACGTCTGTAACCCCAGGAATATTGCTAGCATCTCCAAATAATTAATATGGTAATTAGACTCTTCAGGGGTCCAGCTCCCACCTGAGGACACCTCGCCATATACTGCCCCCCCAAACCTAACCGTGAAGGATCAGTAGGTATGGTATGCTGGGGTTGTGGCAGTGAAATTGGTTTATATGCATTCTGCACATTGTTTACCCATCAATGCAGCTCTGACTTTACTTTTATTGAGAGGGACATATGTTGATCAAAATTTCCCTTCTGTAATTTGAGAGACAAAAATTTATCTCTTTCCAGATGTCTGTAATATAGAGGTCCATACCTTGCACCTGGGAAACTGGATACTAATTTTCCCACAACCCGGGCTACCTCGCTAATAGTGGGCGGTAGAAACTGAAGTAGGTTGGTAGAGGAACTTATCAGGCTGGCAAGTTTGTCCTCAGTAAGCCTGACTGTCATATTGACTTAGTTGATAATGAAACCCAAAATAACTATCTCCTGCGAGGGTATTAGGCTAGATTTCAATGGTTGCACAACAAATCCTAGATTGTGGAGAAGTAGGACAGTGTCAATTACATTTCGAACACATTGTTCGTTTGTTTGTCCCTGTAAATAAAGGTCATCTAAGTGAGCAAGTGAAATGTGCCCCCTTTTCCGAAGTTCGGCAAGTGGGGGTTTCAGAATTTTTGTAAATTTCCTTGGTGCTATTGATAGCCCATTGGGTAGACAGGTAAATTGAAAAAGCTCTCCATTCCACTCAAAACGTAAATACTTCCGGTCTCTCGTTCTTACAGGGATAGAGTAATAGGCATCTTTCATGTCGAGGGATGCCATAAAACAATTTCTTGTGACTAATTTTTTGATTGTGTTTAAAGAGTCCGTCTTAAAATGATGATACTGTACTGATTCATTGAACTTTTTTAGGTTTAGTATTAGTCTGTATGAGCCCATCTTTTTTGGGCCGTAGGAAAATGTTTGACACAATCTGTCCCGGTGTGAAGCTTTCTTGTTCAACCACACCCTTTTTTATCATACTTTCTATTTCTTGTTCTACCACAGAGTTTTCGTGCTCTGTAAACTTTGGGGAGGGAAGTTTGAGTTGCACTGGTCTAGCAGTGCATTCAATTTTCACCCCTTGACATCTGACAAGATGTCTTTATCACTGGTACACTGGGTCCAGGCAGTATAATTATTGGCTATTTGCCCAGCCTTTAAGTTTGAGCACAAGTTGTGAAAGTAACCCAAGAGAGCAGGTAGAAAATTAGGAAAGTTACTTACATTATCTCTGAGCTGTAGTAACTGGGTCATTATTTGTTGTCGGTCGCAGGGCTCTTTTTGTTTCTGTAAGGTTTTTGTTTGCCCTTGGACAAAAAATTCTTCCTTTGCCCCTTATTGTTGTTGCCATAATTGTAACAACCCGTATTGCTATGTGCTTGGTAATTTGCTCTGTTGTGAAATCTCCTATCATTGTTTGTAACAGCAGAGCTGATCCTACTGGCCTCCTTTGCATCTTGCAATTTCTTAGCCAAGTCGTCCCCAAACAAATATTGGCTATTGGGAGGCAGTTCTGTTGTGCAGATAGAACTATGTTCAGACCTCAGAGCTGGTCTTATCTGGTCCCTCTTTAGCTGGGATAGCTGTGCATTCAGGTGACCAAGCATAGCTATGGCATCTACCTTCTAAGTGATGAGGGTCTCATTGACCAGTGACTTGCCAATAATCTCATTGGTCGTATGCAGTGTTGTGTTGTGAAAGCAATCTTTCGGACCAATTGTTTCAGATTCGCAATCTGCAAGTCTTTTTCCTGTTCAAGAGATTTCAAATTTCCGGGTTTACCCTGGTATTCCTCATCTCCTCGCAGTTGCCGGGACGTTTATATTTGTCTAATATTTGTTTGATCTTCTCTTGAGACAATTTTTTGCCTCAGCGTTTTCCGGCAATATCCGCAAGCTGTTTATTGGCAATCTCGCCTGCGGCGTCTCCCTCGTCAAACGAATTTGCAAGGTTTTGTCCAGTAGTTTTGTCTCAGCACTAGATGTGCTTTGTTCTCGGGACGAAGTTGACTTGGTTTGCTCGGTAAGCACACGTATGTCCTCGTCAAGGCCGAGATCACTATCACTAGTGTCAGCACCGAGGCTGAGGCAATCTGAGTCGCGATCTCGGCGAGGATTTTTTGATCGCCGGGGGCAGTCATCATCAGAACTATCGTTGCCGTTCTCATCATCATCCAGGTGGTCATCACGTGGCGTGGTCGGATTCGGTGCGAAGTTCGCATTGCGTCGCCCGGTGAGCTGTTCTGCAATTTCCCGGTGGGATTATTTGTGCACATTTGTGCCAGAAATGTGGCCATTTAGCCTATGTTCTTGTTTATGTTGTCCAATGTAACCTGTAAATTAACAGGTGGCTCTTCAGGCGTTGCGCTGGCGGCTTCGTGGTTATCGAGTGCCATAGCCCGAGGCTCATTTTCGGCCATTATTTTCTCTTCTCTGTGTGATAACCTGCAAATAAAACTTCTTACCACTTTCCTTAGTTTTCCTCTCAAAGCTCCAATCTTGTATCTTGTAAAATAGTACAGGATGTTAAAGGTTTTTACAGTTTTCCCCACAAAATTTTCACGTTCTGATTCTTCCAGCAAGACGCTAAGCACTGGCCAGCGACAGCGCATGCGCATCTCATGTGACTCCGTAGTGACGTAGACTGATGACGTGATAGAATTTTAGTAGGACTATTTTGTTGTCGTCTTTTCTGAATAAGTTATTTTTCAAATGTTATCACTCAGATTCAGTAGCGTAAAAAGCTTTTTCATATTTTTTTCCGAGCTATTAAAAAAGGGTTGTGAACTTAAAGTTTTAAAATGTTTTCTCCAATTTAAAATATTGTTTTACTGACTTGAGCTACTTTTCTGCATAGTCACAGCGCTTCTAGGTTGCTACCGTGAAGTGAATTTTAGGGGGGTGGGATGCAAGTATGAACAAAGTAAAAGTGAAATCTTGAAGGGAATGTGAATAAATACATCGCGTTGCTAGTTAAAGTGTTTTATATAATTGCAAAGAACCGGCACGAGCAAAGTTAACTTGTAGCCTCTTGTTTATTCATATATATATCCCCCGCTATGTGGGTGTTGCCCAGGTAATTGTTACGGCGTGTTTTGCGATCAAGGAAATTTAGGTAAAGTTGCCCAGGATATGGGATGGGTGACGTTTACTGCTGTGTTGGTTATGCACCGCAACAAGAGACTATCGCCTTGCCGTAAAAAGAAATAAATCAAATTACGGACCTGCATTTTAAACACATCTCACAAGATTGTGATATAAACAATAATATTTATTAAGCCTGTAAACAGACAGTATAGTTTATCTAAGCATATCATATTTGTTAATAAAAGCACGCATGCAGTTATAAACCGTATAACGAGTCTGAACTATACGAGGCTGTTCATATGTAGTTAAAGTATTCATACATAGTACTTAATTAATATATGTAATTACGGTACTCATACATAGTACCTATATGTAATTACTCATATCAGTAGTAATATGTAGTTACAGTAACCATATATAGTACCTATATGTAGTTACAGTACTCGTATATAGTAGTTATATGTAATTACAGTACTCGTATATAGCAGTTATATGTATATTTACAAAAGGCATGTTGGATACTGGACAGAAAGCCGTCATCAAAGTTTACATCAGTTAAAAATAAACCGAATTATCCCCGAAAGGAGGGATCTCTACTGATGAGTTTACCATAAACAAAAAATATAGTATTTTGGTAAAGATTAAAATGACTCTCTATCGAGACTAAGTTTTCATTTTCCTCAGGAAAAAGTGAGTTTTCATTAAAAACAAAACAAAAAAAGCTAGCACTACCTTTTAATTGGGTAAAAGTAATTGCTGTACTGGTTAAATTCTTAAAATATTCTGAAAGTAAGCAAACTTCACAAAAAGCTTTGACCTAAGTATTTACTTATTATGAAAGCGTGTCGGGGAAAACGAAAGAAAA
This sequence comes from Palythoa grandis, assembly GCA_025448215.2. Lineage (NCBI taxonomy): Eukaryota > Metazoa > Cnidaria > Anthozoa > Zoantharia > Sphenopidae > Palythoa > Palythoa grandis. Next base: position 9,312 of record JAOEJH020172332.1, read on the forward strand.
TGTACTTTTTGAAAACTTTTCAAGAGCGTATTTCACCGCACTTCATTTCTAGACCCGTATTATCAGTGCCACACTCAGGGGATATTGTATTTGCATTACTCTGACAGCAGCAGTATTTATCTCTCTTCTTATAGCACAGTATTAAGAGCTTACAAAAATAAAATACAGCAAAAAATAAGAAAATTAAAACAAAAAGCGCGGCAACAACGATGATGCCCGCTATTATGACATTTCGAACACAGATCAAAAACGACGACACGAGCTCAGAATCACCCATGTTCTCCGTTGTGTCGCTGCAACGAATGCTGCAAAATGATAACAGAACGAGCAAAATCCAAAAGAATCTGTTTAAATACTTTGCATATTTGCTCAGTGAGTGAGGTTGAGCTATCATCTGATGATGAAAACAAAACATGCAGACGGCCATGTACAAAACATATTTTAGAAGCGGTGATCCAACAAACGCCGTTATAATTGCAAATGATATTTGGGGAAAAAAACGGAATGCCTCGATGTCGTCCAAAAGATAGTTATTAAACTTATTCAGTTTTTCTAGTATTATCTTTACGGTTGCAACGATTGCCGTGGCTTTTGATTGTTGTTGTTCTTGAGTTTCTTGTTGTTGTTGAGTTTGTTGTTGTTGTTGTTGCTGTTTCTTCTTCAATATATATTTGCATATTAGTATCCCTGTTATTAACATTCCGCCAAAAGAAAACAAGGCAAAAATTTGGCAAAATAGCAAATCTGTGGACCTGCTGCTTAGATAGAATAGGTTACCATCAAAATAAAATCGCAAAGGTTTCAGTTTGTAAGATGAACTCATGATTCTAAAAACCCATTTTAACATGGGCAAAGCAGACAACAAAAATACCTTCACCAATTTATCTTGAAAAAAGGAATCCCAAGAAGATTTGGATTCTTGAAAACGATTAGGTTTCCTTAGGCATCTTAGGCAGCAAATTAACAAAGGTAATACAGTATACAGTAATACCAGTTGCCCCAAAACAAACAACAAAACGATCGGTGCATAGGAATGTCTCAATAAAACGTTTTCTGCTCCTGTTAAATTAAAACCAAATGATACTTCAAAGTTAGCTGGACGTAAAATAGCTCGAAAAACATAGCTGAAGAAAACTGGTATAATCGTTTTTTTGATAATAGTTATCATCAATGTTACTGGCACTAAAGTTAAAAAAAATTGAAGGAAAAAGTATGTCATAAGCAGATATTCTTGTTTAGAATTGTTTGAGCTATTAGAGTTACCGCACGAACAGGATGAACAGCGGTTACAGCATGAAAGGGAGTTACAACACGAACAGGATGAACAGCAGTTACAGCATGAACAGGATGAACAGCAGTTACAGCATGAAAGGGAGTTACAGCACTCTTTTAAACAGCCTGGTATTTTTTCTGCGCACAACAACAAGATGATAAAAATTGATGTTAACCAACAACCTAACATGAAGAACGTGAGATCTTTATCGTTTTCTGCTGGCTGGCATTTCTGGGAAATAAATGATTCTACATAACCGTTATTACAACTACCACACAAAGTTCCTTCTCTGTTTCCACAGCAAGTGTTGTACTCAGCAGGATGAATTGTTTCACGGGCTCCGCAACAGTAGCCACTAGGACACCTGGTAAAGTCTAGCAGAGGTGGGTTCTCTTGTACTTTGTAGCCCCAGAAACCTGGTAAAGCAGCAATGTTTCTTCCACAGTCAGCTCCTTTAGGACATGGAAGGCAGCTAAAGGCCTTTATCTCAAGTCCAACAGTTTGGCCACGCTGCAAGCTGTATTTTTTCCAAGGGCACTGCTTACAGGAGATGCGATATAAGTGGTTCATCTGGTCTGTTTCAGGGTCGTCCTCGGCGTTCCCCCATTTTACATAGGTAGAATTGATAATCTCCAGTTTGCTTCCGTAAGGACATAATATTGAGCTTTGGTTATCTATGGAGAAAGACTGCGCTCTGGATATTCTAAGAAGTGGGTCAATGTTCATCATTGTTGTATTCGAATCAAATACTGAACTTCGAACCTCAAAAGATCCCAACTTGCTAAAAAACAAAATGTCTTTGTGTTCATAATCTTCCAAATGATGTTGTGATTGGATAAAACGGGTGTGCGTGATATAAAGGGATGCCTCTCCACCACCTATATAAAGGTGTCCACCTGCGTCATTAGCAAAATTATTTTCGAAAGTACAGTTTTGAATAGCAACTTGACCTTGAAAAGCGTGTTCTGGAACAATCGAGATTGCTCCACCCTTTCGATCAACTGCATTATTTTTGAAAATACTATTCAGGATACTCGCATTTAAAGCATGGTTTTTGGCTTTATTATACACACAAATTTCGGATCCATTCCTGAAATGACACATCATTACATCAACGGAAACAGCGCCTCCGAAGAAACTTCGATGATTGTCAAACATTGAATTCTCGATAATTAAAGAGTTATTTTTGTTTTCGATTCTAAGCAGGAGTGCTGTGCTTGTTCCACTAAAGGCCAAGACGTTGGAAAGTTTGGTGGTACTGTTTCCATCGTGTTCAACATGGATGCAACCTCGCTGTCGTGGTTGTTTTTCATTGCTGTCCTCAAGGACATTGTGTTGAAACTGGGAATTGGTAACGAAAAAGGAAGATTGACAGTTTAATGCTTTGAATCTAATACAGGAACCCCGGCCAGTGTTAGAATAACTCCCTGCTTCATTTGAAAAGGTGGAAGATTTCACGTGAGCTTTTAGTATCCTTGTGTTGTTGGCAAAAACATCTAACCCTGCCGTTTCCCACCTGTTGCTTGTAAACGTTGCACCATCGATAATGGTTTCCACCTTACCGTTTGTATGTAAAGCAGTAATATGAATGCCTCTATTGGCCTTGTTGTGCTGAAATGTTATTTTGTAAAATTTAAGAAAGACGTTAGATAGGACGCCATAAATCGTAAAATGAAGCAAACTGCTTGCAAAAACGTTTTTCGAAAAGGAGACGTTGCTAAAGGACACAAGCGGGAGTTCCACAGCTGCAGATGTTGAGTTTATGAACACTTCAAGGCATTCGTTATTTCTTGCAAAATGTGAGTCTTGTATAGTTATAGAGATTTTTTTTAAATTTATCACATCAACTCTTATTGCAGGTTTTGCCGTGCTATTTATGAAAGAGCAACCTTCAATATGCACGCTGCTTTCGTTAAATTCGAGAGCTGTGTCTACAAATTTAAAATCCTTGAGAATAATCATCATACCACTTCCCTGACGAGAACCATGTCCGTTTATAGCCCATTTAGTTCCATTACAGTGAATGATAGATCGGTGTAAAGGAGCAGAAGAACCATTTGAATGAATAGACGATTGGTTTGCAAATGGCCAAAAGCCAATAATCGTCAACTGCTTGTCAATAACTACTGATTTTGCTTGATTTAAAGTACTGCAGTTGTATGGATTCTTTTGTGTTCCTCTACCATCGACACGTATAACACCATACCGTGGTGCATTAGATATTCCTTTGGCGATCGTCCTACAAGGTGTCTCCATTGACTTTCCACAGTTTATGGAGTCGCTGCCATATAAGCCTGATACCCAAACATCTACTTTTTCTGTAGAAATAAAACAAAGGTCTTACAATATATACGTAAGGAAGAAATGCAGCTTGTCAAGAACCTTTGTTAAATTGATTTAGACAATCGTAACTTGGAACTTTTTTATTTACCGCTAATTTAATCTTAACAATAATCTTGGAACTTCTTGATTTCGTTTTCATTCGAATGCTTCTGGTAAAAGAAGGTATACTGATTTAAACCATATGATGATCAAAATTGCAACGATTGTCGACAGCATGATAACATAAACAAGCAAACCCACAACGATGATGAAATCATTGACATTGGCAATAATACCGAGGTATGTGGACATAATGATGGTAACCATACAGATGAGAACTTCAGAACGTTGGGAAGTTACTACATTCAAGACCCTAGGCAGATTACCATGAGGGCTCTAAGATTGTTTCTGTAGTAGACACGGGCAATTTACACTAAATTGCATTACTGTATTATGCATAATCTCAGTCGTTATCAGTGATTAAAACAATGGTATGTTTTAGATGTTTTAATGTTCACCGAAATAAATGATGAGAAATAGAAGTTTTCATAGCAAGTGCTCTGTTAACTAGCAACCGAATACATGTACAATAAGTTACTCAAACAATAGACCATTTCCGAATTGCGCTTTAATGCTCACAAATAAAACCATCAAGTCGAGGCTAAGTGCTAAAACATACAGTAAATGTATCACAAGTTAGCACTTGGCCTCGACTTGAAGGCTTTGTTTGTGAGGAGTGGAGCGTAACTTAGAAATGGGCTATGTAGTCACTTGAAAAGATGAGGTAACCGACTTTAAAAGGAACGTCGATACTTGATGCAGCACTCGTTTGATTTCTTAAGAACGTCTGCCTGTAATTATCGAGAACCAGCGGCACAGCTTGAAGGTAAATGTTCATATCTGAGCATTAAATAATTTTTAAATTACTGTTTTTTGTCTTGTCACGAAAGGCTCGATACTCTTGTTTTCAGAGAAGCAAGAGAAGCCATCAATTGTTATCAAATCCTCAAACACTTACTAGCTATAGATTATTCAATAAATCAACTAAATTAAAAACCGTTCCTGTTTCTTTTCGGGACGGCATGCTGTGGTTATTCACGCAGAACTTCCTTCATTTTGAGGTTGAATTTGCACATTTTATTAAGTTACACACGTATTTTTATTTTTCCGGCTACTTATTTCCAGAAAGATTCGATAACATATTCGATAATAGTTCCCCAAAAGTGTCATTCAGGCAAAGTATCAAGAATTTCGATTTTTGAAGCCGTGCGGCCGATTCTCGGACAGACGCTCTTAAGGCAGGAGCGCACCCAAAAATCTATTTTTCTCAATGTGACGATTTTTCGGCAATATAATATCGTGTCAGTGAATATAATCAATACCGAAGACCAAAAACTGGTTTGTTTATTTTAATAATAATAATAATAATAATAATAATAATAATAATAATAAATACTTTAT
>JAOEJH020172889.1:0-14362 GCA_025448215.2 Palythoa grandis
AATCTCTTTAAAGGTCATACTACACGAGGCAATTTCTCGCCTCTCTGATATCGAATCTCTTTAAAGGTCATACTACACGAGGCAATTTCTCGTGCATCTTGTCTTGCAATGCCATTGCGAGGCGAGTTGCATGAGCCATTGCAAGCCATGTTTTATGGTGCAAAGTATCTCGAAATTTGTAACTTAGATTCATTGCGAAATGTAGAACTGGATTTAAATTTCAGCAACGATGTCTGCAGTTTGTTTCACAATAATTTTAGCCATTGCATGGGGTGTTACATGCTTCAATGGCTCACACAACTTGTCTCGCGATGGCATTGCAAAATAAGCTATAAAAAAATACCTTGTGTAATGTTACCTTAAGTAACACAAAAAGTACATAGTTAGTACATACAGATTTTCATCATCTTCCTGAGCTTCTCCACATTGCCGGTGATGAGATACAGGAAGGAAAGCTTGTCAAAGTTCTTGGTCCTCTGGTAAGCCATCTCAACTATCTGTAGCATGAAATAAACATTTTTAAGGGCTCAAAAATACACAGTGTGAAAGGTAAGCTTTCATGTTGAAACCAGATAAATTCAATTTAACTGCTATAAAGTCTGAAAACTGTAGGTAGAGTGGCTGTTTGAACCTAATCTCTTCATGAGGAACTTGAGGACTAAACAACAACTTACAAGACAATTAATTACCTGATGGTTTCCTTGTCTGAGTGCCATAGCTCCAAGTCTCTCCCAGCAGCTCTTTTCATCGAGGGATTTGGCAGCCTCAAGGGCAACCTGAACAAACAAGAACACCACAACATTCAGTGAAGATTAAAACAGTACCAGTTGCATGGAAGACAAAATTGAGACCATAATTACAGGGTGTGTTTAGAACTTGGGGTGTTAGTGAGACTTAAATAATAATAGAAGCTAAAATTTAATATAACAAAGAGCTCTTACCTCAATATTACCACATTCCAGAGCCAATCCAAACCTAGTTTTCTCGTCTTTCACAAAATGAAGAGCAACCTTCAAGGGATAAAATTTTTCTGAGCAAATAATTTGAGCAAAGGTGAGGAAATTTACTAGCAAGAGTTTTTTTCAAATTTCAAGCAAATTTTGTAATACACATTGGAACAAGTCCTTCTGGAAGTGTGCTTAAATGCGAGTAAGTATTATAAAGTTAACCCTTTTGTAAACAAGTTCCTGTATGGTGTTGTATTCTCAGGGCTGTAGGGCAGCAAACAAAATTTTTGTTACTGGGGGGAAAGGTACTTCAAGATCTGAACACAGAACTAACCTCTGGGTAACCCTTCTTCTGCAAGTACGAAATGATTGATTGTCCAACCAGCTTGGCATTTCTCACCATGTGCAGCACCTATGAAGATGTTAAGAAACTATCACCACTCTGGTTTTCTACTATGAATGAATGTTAAGCACAGCTGATGAACTTCACATTCACGGTCTACTTTGGAAAAATACTACATATACATATGCAGAGTGCAGAACAGACAGTTTAAATGTGTACTAAACAAATGGACATTTTCGAAATTAACAGACTATAAAAATTATATTGACAATATTTGGCAGGCTTTCAGACAGCTGGAGATTTTGCATCTCGTAATGGTGTTGTCATTTGAAATGGTTCAACTTTCTAGAACACCTTAGTTTATAAATGATTTGAGTTCATGGTTACTAAATGCAGATTGGGCTAATCAGTAGCTTGTGTTTCATTTGGATAATATGACAAAGCATATTACTAAGGTACTCAACTCATACCTTCAACAACATAAAGTGCATTCCTACAATCACATTACATACCTCATCATACTTGCGATTGATCAGTGCTAACTTAAACTTGAACTCAGTGGGATCAATACCCAAAACGCGCGTCTTGCACTCCCTATCCAGGCAATACACACTGCTGCCCTGTAATAAGAAACAATCACAGCAAAGCATTTACAAGTGTATTATAGAAATAACTTTATGCCCAACAGTGGGTAGCTCCTTCAGAACAACTGGACACTCATCACCCTGTAACAAAAATGTTCAGTCAATAAAAATCAATTACAGAAAACATTGCCAGATGTATATAAAAATGAAACTAACCTTTACTCTTGTAATGTAGATAGGCATATCCAGGGTGCGGATAATTCCATGGTCACTAAGAAGTTAAAATGTATTAGCAATAAAAATCTGTATTTCACTTCACAATTAAAGTTCAAAGTGTGTTTGAGATGAAATTTGATGAATGTCAAAGTATTACAAAAATAGGGCAGAAATTTGCTGCATTTAAAACAAAAATATTTTATCATGGTTTACTGAACTTTGTCTTTATCAACAGCAACAAAACCTGAAAAAACTCTTTGTTAGAGAATCCAGTATCCAACCTCACTCAGGACCGACTGAATTCTGGACAACAGTAGAAGAAATGGTAGGAAAAACTTTTGCCAGCACCAAAGATGCGAGGATCTTAGGGGTATCTTGAGGTCAAGAAATTAATTTTAAAAGCTGAAGCCTTGAGTTGCCATTTTCAGCACTCTCACAAAAGTGATTTATTTTGAAAACTTAAAACATAGTTTCAAAACATAATTGTTGTTTCCTTATCTTAATGTAATACTTTTTTGTTGCAGGTAAAACAATATAATTTAAGGAAAATATCATTGTCTTGCTGGAGCTGATCTTCAACATCAGGATGTTTTGTGTTCTGAGGTTGAGTCAGTATTTGGAATTGTAAGTTTTAGTACAGAAGAGGCAAAATAAGAAGTGGAAGTGACAGTGAGGAAGTGTCAAGAAAGAATAAAAAAACAAAAAGGCAGTGGAAATAGCATTGTGGGAGAAATCAACAGTTACTACTGTACATCAAAGTAGATGGGGAAGAAAGAATAAATAAGTAGAAAAGAAGATGAGTGAGGCTGGTGAAGTGAAAGCAAATTCAAAGGTGATGTGCCAGGAATAAAGTTAACAATTTATGAAGTGTGAAGATGCAGAAAAAACTAACAAAAGAGACAAGGGGGACAATGATGTGAGAATAAAGCCAGAGAAGCTTACCCATTGGTCAGTGCATATTTGATATGGTTACTTGTTGTGTAGATGAGCACACCGTTCTCTTCCCAGGCTGCACTTTTCACTCTGATATTCTCATGGATTGTACACAGGTTTTCCAGTTTGCGATTACAAAGGACAACAACTGAAACAAACAAACAACACTACTGACTTATAAACTAGTCTACCTAATAGGTAATTAAGTGCTGCCTTGGAGATGGAAAGTGTAAGTTTATAGTGTTGCTTGCAAATTGGTTAGTTGAAAAAGAAATTACCAAATTAAATATCAATATACATCAAATATACATTTTTTTCTGCGAATTGTTTCAAAGAATTCTTGTGCACTAGTTGATGGACTACCTCACAAAACCGGATTTTCACTTACGATCATGAACTGTTGATCACTTATCAATGGGTATAAATTAACCCTAACTTTTAGAAATTATAAATTAAATTAAATTAAATAAATATACAAGTTCTCCCCCTCGAGGGCTTTTCAGAACCTGTTAACACACACACGACACAGTTAAGAATCGCAACTGGCAGGAGACAGACCAGTCAGCTATTATCAATTGTAAATCCCTGATGAAGTCCGAAGTTTCAGACAAAACGCTTAGGATAATAAACAATTCAACAGAAGCTGTTTTAGCCTCGTGCTGCTTACTGGTTTCTCCTTTCAAAACATTGAGTTATATACTAGCGCAAGGCATGATGGTAAAAAAGCCCAGTGCATCCTGGGTTAAAATCAAGATATTTTGCCCCTATTCTGTATTAGAGTTGCTGCCTTGCTTCGCTCGCTCCAGGCTCGCTCTGCTGCGGCAGCAATGATAAAGTACCTACTGGCCAAGCCATTTGCAGAATGGGGTTTTATCACATTACCGAAAAGCTTGTTTTGGAAAATTGAAAAACGTATTTGTTGCAGTTATTTACTATATAATATATTATAATCATTATCATCATCAACATTCAACATTATCATTATTTGTTTTAAAAGAAGAAAAGACTAATAATTTATTGAGTCAGAACAAGACGCTATTTAATACTATTTTTCAATTTCATCAATACTAGACACCCGAACATTAGACTTACAATGGATAAAGAAAGTAATCGTGTAATATCTTTTCTTGATGTTGTAATTAACAACAATAGTTCTGATTCTCCAGTCACTAGTATTTTCCATAAGGAGACTTATACTGGAATGCTTATAAATTTTTTCTCTTTTACATTGTTTTCATATAAACTTGGCCTAGTCAAAACCTTAATGAACAGAGCTTACAAATAATCTGCTCAATGTGAAAGAACCTGTCCCAAACAGTCTCCTTTTGCATGTTCTTTACAAGTTTGTTTATGCTGGCTGTAATGCCAGTTACATCTGTGAAACCAACTGACACTTTTCCACACGTGTCCAGGAGCACTTAGCCACTGACAAGGCCTCACACATATTTAAGCACTTAAATTCCAACTGCAAAAGCATGTCATCTCATTGCTTTAAAATTATTGATTATGCTGAAACTCCAATTTCAGCTAAAAATCAAAGAGGCGTAACATATCCATTGGGACAACCCGATCCTAAACCATCAAGTTTACCATCAAGATCACATGTTTATTCTTTTAATCTATGAATTTTTCAATTGACCATTAAAAACCATGTATTAGATTAGACAGCTTAGGCAGTTTAGATAGCTGTAGGTAGTTAATATAAATTTGTAAATTTACTCTGAAAACCCCACATGGGAGAGTGAGTTAAATTAAATATCTATGGTAAATATCTATGGTAAGTTAACCATGTTAATTTAAAATTGTTTTTGTAAACTCTCTAATAACACCGTGCAATTAGCATTTTTAATTTACTATATATGATGGTAAGCGAATTGCCGAAACATGTTTAGTTTGAAAACTGTGGACAAATTTTGATGTTTAACAACACATTAATACACTTACAGTACACTGCATGATCCAAAAAAAATAATTAAACAATTTAAATAAATATAGTTTGAAGTCAAGACAATGCGTTATCTTACCATGTTTACTGAGAAGAGCAACATATGCCATGTCTGAAGACCACACCACATACCGCACTTTGTTCACTTTCACAGATGCAAGAGATCTACATTGAGATTATGAAAGTAGGTTAAGGATGCTGTGTACCGTACCTTATACAAACTGAAATAAGCAACAACAAGCAAGCAATATCCATACACCAATGGACTAAATTTCTTGGTAAACACTCTTATTTCCCTGAACTTGTAAAAAGTTAGTGTACAGTAGCTATTAAAACTTTTCATTTCAAGAACTTTATCAGCATCTCAGTTCTCCTTACATATCTCACACAAAATATTACATTGGTAGCAAGAATTAAGAAATTGATCAGGTAATAATTGTGGTGGAAGATGAAAGCGAAATTTTGCAAATCAGCTCATTTGAAAAGTAAGGGACTTGAGCTGGAAGAAGTTCTCAGGCAACTTTCAGATGCCCGGTTTTTTAATAACTAGATGCTCTAAGAGTGTGTAGTCGGGCTACAATACAAGGTCAATAGAATGAATAATGGGAGGGTTAATAGTTGCAGGAGAAATTAAAACACCATTGAACATGTGACTTTTGGGATTCCTGTGCATTTTTGAGGAAAATTCGCGAGGTCTTACACTAAGTAATTGACCAAATGCGACGTGACAGATAGATAGATAGATAGATAGATTGGCAAAAAGGTAAAACTAAAGTTGGGCCGCTGTGCGTAGCCCGACTAAATACTGTTTTAATTTATAAAAAAGTGTACACAGTAGACTTGAAAGTTCATAGACCAAAAACAGCAGAAAAAAATATACCGCCATCATACCATCCCCACTTACTTTTCTGTTTACAGTCTTCCAACTAACCAAGAATTTTAGAGTTTTCCACAAAAAAAAAGAAAACACATCAACAAGCTGAGTTATTCATTTTCTTGGTGCACAATTTGACAGTCTTCTGCATTTCACTGTTAATTTCAGCTCTAAGCTGCCACACCAGAAATAGATGACTTCAAACCTGTGGCACGAATAATATTGCTTTTCTACTGGGTTTTCCAAGTCACATTCTGTTGAATCCATATGTATACAAAGCATCATAAAAACCCATGACTGCAGAAGTTTTTTCTTAAATTTTTTTTGAACAACCAACCAACACTTATTAAAAATTGCTGTCAAAAATGACTGAAAACGGAAAATTTAAGTGGGATGGTTTAAATAAGGGAGACCTTGGAACTTGTCTTAATCATATTTCTTTTTTGATTTTAACAAAAATTTCAACTAGAATTAGATTGCCTTGGGGCTATAACACAAAATTGTTATTAAATGAAGCGTGGACCCAGTTTTGTGTGTTTAAAGAACTGAACAATGAACTTTGCATCAATCAATTTTTTCTGGCTACGACCTTGAAATACATTTGGAAACTTGTTAATAACCCATAAAGAATATAGAAATTTTGTTTTTTAGTTTGCAGTTAATCGTCTCTCATGCATTCACATTTTGAATATATTTAAGCAGGCACTAAGCAGATGTGACGTGAATATATTTGTTTACACTGTTTACTGAGCCATTTTGGTCTCTTTTACCCGACGGGAAATCATTTCGTCCGTATTGCTAATAACTTTTCGCGCCATCTCACGTAATTAAAAATATCGCTAGTAACAAATTACATATTTATAACGAGAAATATTTCTAAAGATCAGATATCTGATTTTGAAACAGCCGTTGCCATACACGATAAAATTTTTAAAACCTTCAACACAGACATAGTCATAAAAGATTATATTGAGAAAACCTTTTCAGAACACCTATAAAATATTAGAAGAATTTCAAAAGAAGTGTCAAGTCATCAAATGAGACGAAGCTCTTTAAATCAAAACAATAGAATGTTGAAACGAAGCTTTAACAGAAGCTTAAGAGAGCGTAGTATTAAAGATCGATTTTGCAACAGTTCCCCAATGTTTCAAAACTCTAAAAACTCAAATAAAAATGTAGGTTTTGAAAATATAAAGCATTTATACGGATATATTTTGTATTCAGTGGAATAGAAGGTCAGAACGATTAAACTGTGGTACAATATTAACATAAACGATCAAGTTTTTCCACCTTAGAACAATTCTTATAAACAACATACCTTGTGTTCGAGAAGTATACAAGTTAAAACTTTTAGACAAGTTTCCACCCCAAGCAATTCAAAAGGAATGTGCACTGGAAAGTCAATCAGGGGAAGCCGGTATGAGTCGGGTAATGCAAAACTCAGCGGAGGGTAAGAATTCGGGTCAAGCAATTCCACCTGTACTCGAGTTCGACCCGGAATTGCTCCCGGAGCTTGCAAAAACCTCTGCACCCATGTCTCAATATCTTCCACGTCTCCAGCGAGCGGGCTCACTTTCGGATCCTCGCTACACGTTAGGACAGACCAGCTGTGCAACCCTGGGATAAAACTGTCGTTTTTGTCGAACTTCTCTTCTCCAACACGAGTGTCAATAAGTTTCCGAAGGAAGAAGAGGCACTCCCTAAATGTTGAAAAAAATGGATGATGTGACACAATGCAGAGCGATGTGAGAGTCATACAAATATCCCTTTTATGTTTGCCCGATTTCCGGCGTTTCTTTCCAGAAGCAACACTTTCTTTTGCATCGTTTCCACTGCTTTCCTTCGGCACGAAATTTGCACACGGTCGGTATATATTCATACATACTCCATACCGAACCTTTCCCGTGTCCTTCTCTGTCAAAGTAAACACGAAGGAATTCGCTTCTCGCAGTGAGAACTTCTTGCATACGGTATTACAAGCTTCAGGTTGGCAAAAGAAAACAACGTCTGCTGGAAGGGGAAAATCATCGTGGTCCTTTTGGGGAAAGCGTCGAAGCAGTTCAGGTGTTTGTGTCTTGTCGAGTGATGGCTCGCGAACTCCGACCACAACAACGTAATCTATGAGTCGCTTCTGATTATATACATCTGCCATGAAAATAACCTTTGAGCATCGTAAAAATATATATTTTAAATATCAAGGCTCGAAACTGCCATTGGAAAAGTGTCCTCTCACAATTTGCCTAATATTAATCGACTCCTCAACTTCCGTCGCTTGTGTCCGCCATTTTGTCTGTATAAACGAAACATGTCACGACGATTACTTGCCGCGTGCTCCACTCACGCTTAATTCACGCATGATAACGAACGGGTGCCACGGTGACGTCACAAGATCATAAACTTTTGATATTTTTGCTTTTATTTCTTCACAAAGTACTAAAATTTAAGCATAAATTGGTCCTTTACCTCCCATTATTGACAAAGGCTATAACTAGGAAAGTCTGAAGTTCACCGCACACTTAAAACTTTGAGTTTTTCTCTCAAAGAAGTTTGCAAAATAAATTACGTAATTAATCTTTATTCATGGGGAATCATGATTCATGATCAAATGCTGCAAAAAGTAAACTTAAAAACAAGATAGTTACTTTTCTGTACAATTTTCGTTTTCAACTGGCATGTAACAGTTCTGTTGTGTATTACTAGAACAAACTGATTATCGAAACCTGCCACGGCGTTTGTTTTTCAGAAACGTCAAAACTCACAGAGAGTGAGAAGGCTTCCGCCCGGCCACTGCCCCAGCCCGGTACCCCCACACGTCACCACAACGTTTCTCGTCATCTCGTGGTGAAATCAATATGTGATGCTTCTCTAAAACTAAGAACAATCTTAGGTCCTTCACACACAAGGGATTTAGTTTTTGATAACTATCATTTATTGATGACTAAACGTTTAATAGACACACACGGGCTGTTTTAGCCGTCGATTACGGTAATCCAGGGCTGCCATTTGAAAATCCTTGGCGAGTGAAAAAAAGCTTGCCTGAATTATTTGAGATGAACAAATTTTCTCATTGAGTAAGCGATTTAAAAACACCTTCCCAGAAAAGACACTACTGTATATTCCAAAGTTTCTCAGTTATATTCCATTCTCATACGAGAGAGACGCAAAATTTAATCTTAAAAGACGAATCACAAAAAGTAACTTCTACTGCCTTCTCCAATAAGGCAAGCGATTTTTAGCGAGTAGCTGAGTGATCTATCGCTCTTCTCAGGTCAATTTGCGCGAACGATGGTGAGCGATCGCTCGCCTCAGACGGCAAGCTCTGGACTAATCGACTCCGAAAAAACCCGTCGTGTCGGTACCAAGGTATCGATAAATGGGATAATAAACTACAAAAATCTTATTTATTGACCCCAAACAATTTTTCCTTTTTTCAAAAGAAAAAATATTTTTGTTATCGATAACAAACACATGTCTTCTATTATCGATAACTGAAGTTTTCCCGTCTGTGGGACAGTCGTCGACAACTAATCAGTTTCTCACTGCGACGAAAAACAAAACAATATCCACAAAAATATCCTCATAACAAATGACATCTGCCAAATCAGCCTTCTCACTCTCCGTGTAGTGTTTCTATCTTTGACCAAAGACTGACCAATGTAGCGGAATCCACAGAGCTTTTGGATTCTGGACTTGGACCCTGTGGATTCCAGATTCCAATTCAAACCCAAAAAGCTGGATTTCAGAATTATGCCTTTCAGTATTTTGGCAGTTTCGATTCTTTTGTTCACTCTTCAATCAACGACAGTTTTCTAACTTTGCAATATCTCAAAACGTTTTTAAAAAATTTTTGTTTGTCAAAAAGTAGATTCCGGATTCTAAACTTTTTGGATTCTGAATTCCAAATAAATCTGGATTCCGAATTCCAGAGTAGTAGATTCTGCATTCCAAAAACGAAATTTTGCTGGATTCCGGCTACTGTTACATGGGGACTGGGGCGACTCTCTGCCTGCGCTTTGGTTCTTCGACCTCTACACATTCATGCAACTTGTTTCTTTGTAGCCACGTTAAGCAATGAGGGCGGTTTCTCGTTAGCTTTTTGCTCACTTGTACTGACAGCAATTGTTATCGACTATTTCTCCCGTGTGTGGGAAAGTCAGTAGTTATCGATAGTTAAATCCCTCATCTGTGGAGGCCCTAAATCCCTCGTCTGTGGAGGCCCTAAATCCCTCGTCTGTGGAGGCCCTAAATCCCTTGTCTGTCGAGATCCTAAATCCCTCGTCTGTGTTGGCCCTAAATTCCTCGTCTATCGAGGCCCTAAATCCCTCGTCTGTGGTGGCCCTAAATCTTTCGTCTGTGGTGGCCCTAAATCCCTCGTCTGTGGTGGCCCTAAATCCCTCGTCTGTGGTGGCCCTAAATTATTCGTCTGTGGTGGCCCTACATTCCTCCGCTGCAGTGTCCCTCGTCTGTGGTAGCCCTAAATCCCTCGTCTGTCGAGGCCTTAAGAAGAGTTGAGCCTAAGTCTGCACAAAACGTTAAGATTAAGAACAATGAGCCTCGACCAAAATTTGCTGTTTCTTACAAAAAGGAATGCATGTATGACCATTTGAGACAGATATCAGATCAAAATGTTAAAAAGATGCATCCTCGGCCCCCACAATCAGAAAATCTTATAAAGGAAGAGAGTGTGACTGTGTTCTGTTAATTCGATGTAGCGAGGGAAAAAAAATCCCCAAGAACTTGTGATTGAAGGTTTTCTAAAAATAGCTTTTGTTGCTTAATAAATTCACACAATGATGTTTGCGGTCAGCGAGCAAGTGCGACCGACCGCACAGGGCGCCATCTGAAGTGCGGATATTTTTATAACAGTTATCTTCTGAATAAATAAAATTGCAGACAATCCGTGACATGGAACAATGGCTTGCGCGTGAATAGCTCGATTGAGGCGTAGGCCACATCAAACATCTTATCTTTCAACGGCGATTAATCTGCCAACACATGATTATGACGTCTCGCTGCTGGAATATCTATAAATAAATATTCATTTCCCGCGAGGTTAAACACTCGCAAGACCCTTGCAAGGCACAGTTTTGTACGAAACTACCGAACAAGTCAAAGATTTTATATATTTTAAGTTCCGATTCTTTTATTAGGTATGTATGTATATATTTACCCGGACGCTTTAGCGCGGTATCATATACTTTGGCCAAGTAACCTGTTTATTGCCTGACGGCCGGGTCAAGTGTAGGATATCACTCAATATAAAACTAAAAGGACAAAATTTCTAACGAGCTAACAATGTAGCTCAGCTTTCACGAGGAATTTCGTTCGTTTGCATCATGGCACAGTTCTATTCTCAAAATAACATATGAAGTTAACAACAAGAAAACCAGACATATAGAGTGATTTTAGATTAGCTTCATTAGGTGTAGAGTGAAGATTCTAGTGAAATATGGTTTTAAAACTTTCAAAATATGACCTAAAAAATCACGAGCTTTCAAGAAATGAAAAAATTTTGATGTTTAGAAATGAAAAAATATTTCAGAATCCTGCAGTTGTTCAAAAGCTGATTAGCACTAACCCAGGGTTAAATTTTGAACCCATGTTCTTATTTTCAACCTTGTCAGTAGAGACAGATTTGAGCTGTAGTTGGGATTAACATTTTTTCCTCAGAAAATCTGAACATTGTTTTACGCGCTTTTTTGCCGGCCGAGGCTCATTGCTTTTAAGTTTTTGGCGACTTCAGCCTCAATTTGGTCTTAAAATTGTTCTTATTTCTGTGAGTGCTCAGTTTATTGAAGAAAAACAAAATAAAAACAAGGTATTGGGAAACGAAACGCCTTGCGCCACACATGTATTGCACGGCTGAATTTAGAGGCGAACTACCTTCATCGTTTGTTGAGAAGTCTTTACAGTGAATCTTTTTATGTTTTATGCTGTATCGCTAAGTTAAGTTACGAGTTTCAGTCAATTTTCTACCACAAAAACTTTCCTAGTTATCGAGCCTCAGCCTGAGTTTGTTCTTAATTTTTCTTAAATTTTGGCAAATTTGAGCCTCGTTCTTATAAAGCTTTTCTTACAAAAAAAAAGCGTGTATACGGAACCGTAAACCTTTTCTTAGAGAAGAAATTGCTGCTTCAATTTTGGTGTCTTAACCCAGGGTTAAAGTTAACCTGCCTTTGAACAAAACGGCCCACTGAGGAAGATAGCATTGCTGGCAATGATTGAAATTCAATTTCTATAACGAACTAAACTAAAGCAAGGTGTGAAAACAGTATATCACAAAATGTAACTGATAATAAATACAACATGCCTTATTATTTTTAAAAAGTCAGTGCTGCCGAGAGGGGTTGTAGAGAGCAGTTTTTTTCTGTTAACAGTTTCAAGAACAAAATACTCTCTAATTTAACCGTATAGGCAAGCGCACAGTTTGTGTCGTTGTAGGAATTAAAAGTATTTATTTCAATTTTCATGCAACACTGTACCGACTCTCTGACCCATCAGAGGCAACTAAAGCAACTGAATCATATCTGTATTATATAAACCGCGATTACTAGGGAAAGAGTTAAGTCAATAAGACCCAGTGTGAATGTGGTATTTATATGTTATCGTGTAAAATTGCCCGGTAAGAGCAACAAAACACTTAAATTCTTGTTCATCGTTCGGCGCACGTTTCAACCTTGCGGGGAAATTGATATGGAACACGGGGAGATTACTTCGAACGGTTGCGCTGTTTCTGTGGCATCCCAGAGAACGTGGGAGCTACACTAAAATAGAAAGTTGGAATTGTTGCAGACAAGGCAGCTTTAACGCGCTTGGAAGCTAATTTTATCTTTTTGCAAAGCTAAGATGGGAAGGGCGGGCCAAGAGCTACCCCGCACACACCAAGAAAACTTTCAAAGTTCCGACAACAAACATATGGAAAATCAATTAACTGTTTCTATTTATAAACAGTTAGCTTAACAGAGAAGCCATATGCCGAATTTGGTAGCCAGAACAGATTTGATTACCAAACTTAAGAGGTATAACATCGATACGGAGTCTGAATGTTAGATTTGTACTTTCATTAAGCAAACACTATACAAGTGATTACTCAAATAAATTCTATCATTCTAAAAATTTCGGAAGCCGGAAGATGTTTAGAGATATGCCAAGACTGCGAGGCACACATTTGATTTGTCAATTTTCTGTAGCTAAATATAAAGTTGAACGATATGATTGGTTGATCGTTGTGTATGACCGTGTGTGAAATCCGATGCAGAAGCAATGCAGGGCTTGCGCTAGTGTTGGTTTCATTCACCAAGCTAAAACAAGGGTCAGAGCATCGAAACAAACTCTTAATGCAATAGTTAGAAGAAAATTTAGAACGATGAGGCAATGGCGCTATGGAGTTTTTGTTGTCGTTGGCTTTGTAGTAGAATGGTACGCTAGCTTGTCGGACGCGGTGATTTGCCCGTCTTCTCGCTGCACATGTGTGAGAGAGAGATATGGGGATCGCGTCACTGTTCATTGTATGGGGAAAAACTTAACATCGCTGCCAACGGGAATCCCTTCTCAAGCTATACAACTGTGAGTATAGAAATACAACTTAACATCATAGCGTTTTCCTCTCATTATACATACTTGATTGTTTGCGAGGAGTTTATTAAGTACAAGAAGGAGATCGTTCAGTTGAACTTGGCGTGAATCCCGCTCGCTCCATTCACTAATCAACGGATAAATTTAGAATTTGGAAAGTAGAAATTAATTTTCTTCATCACGTTTGTTGACCACGCAGAGTTGAGAAAATTAAGTAAAGTCCAAATCATTCATCGTGATCAAATAACTGGTTATAAAATGCTCTTTTTTCTCACCAAAACTATTTCAGCTAAGTGAAACTATTTATTTAAATGAATAAACATTTCAAAATAATATCTGAACGGCTTCATGGATTTTTTAAGTCTGTATTCGGTCATTGTCAGCTTGATCGATTAATCGGATTTTGAAAATCCACGAAACCGTTCGACATGACCGAGACAAATCTAATACATAGTTTGGAACTTCTGACTTTTTATCAAGACTTGTCGGCGATGCGTCCGCCAAAATTTCTCTCAACCTGTCATATTTATCTTTGCTTACAGTTGTTTGTGCTGAAATATTTGTTTGAATTCAAAACAAAGTTGACGTCTTGGAGGCTTGGCCAAATTTCAGCTGAAATTACTCAGATTTGTCATGACACTTGATTGTGTCTTTCGAAAAAATCGTCGACCGCAAGTGCGTAAACGATAGGGACTCGTGTAGGCTTTTAGTTTTAAAAAACCACACAATTGATTGCTTGTTAGAAAACATGACTTTTGGTCATGAAGTATGTCCAGCCCATAAATGGAATCACATAATTAAAACTGGACAATTGGTAACTTCTTAAATGGCAAGGTACACTGTCTGTGACATACCAAAACTGCTATTGCTAAGCGAAGTGTCTTTTGTCCATTTATCTAAAAAAATGGAAGGGGGAGGGGGGGGGGGCGAAAGGAAGAGGAACCT